>JAODAL010039498.1:0-37945 GCA_025379985.1 Phyllomedusa bahiana | reverse complement strand
AAAAATTTTCTCCCACCAGACAGTTCCTTGTGGCCAAATCTCGGTGGACAAAGTGCTGAGAAGCCAGGTACACCATACCTGCTGCAATCTGCTGAGCTATATAGAGCATCTGGGATTGAGTGAGCTCTGCAGGACGGTTTCCTTCTGCCATAAGAACAGCATCTGGTCCATGGGCCCTAAAAGAAATGATAATATTATACAATGGTGTCTGGATCTGAAAACTTATCTTGTACAGCCACATAAATAAAACACATTAAGGACATAATTCTCAGGTAACATAGAATATTTAAAAAAGGGTTACCAATAACACTTAAATTAGAACAGAAGCTGAATATTAACAATGGTCATAATAATATGGCTTTTCATTTTTTTCCTCATCTTCCAAAAGCAATACGTCTCTTAATTTTCCATCTCCATAGACATATGAGGGTTTCTTTTTTGCGAGGAAAGATGTACTTTTTAATGGTGCCATTGACCATATCATACTGGAAAAACCAAAAGAAAATTCTAAGTGGGGCGAAATGTGAAAAAAATTTACCTGTGCCATGTTTGTTGGGGTTTTTATGACATGCACTCTGATGTGTGATGTGTAAATGATGTGTTATCTGTATTCTGCAGATCAATCTGATTCCGGTGATACTATATATATATATAATAAATTATATATATAATATATATAATAATATAAATTTATATATATATTATTTTTTATATTAATATTTTTTTAAAATCCAAAAAATTCCCTCCCTTTCCTAACTTTGTGCTGCAGCACCATCTTCTGTGACTGATAACTTTTTTTGTTTTTAAACCTATAGACCTGAGTGAGGGTACATCTTTTTGCACGATGAAATGTAGTTTTTATTGGTACCATTTTGGGATATACTTTTTATTACAATTCTTAGGGGACAAAAAAGACAAAATGTATTACAATCCGCATTTATGGCCTCTCATTTTCCTCCTCACCTTCCAGCAATGACGTCTCTTAAATTTTCCATAAACAGGGTTAAGTCAGATATTTCTGAAATTGATTGAAAAAATGTACATATAGATTATGCAAAACTGAGTTAATCTGAAACAGCAAATGAGGGAGATTTATTACTATACTTGATGTTTGTACAAAATGTTGCATTATGTTTTAGGCATATTTGCACCACATTTATTACGTGTTTTTGACACTTTTTGCACCTCAATTGACAAGTTGGCATGGCTAGAAGTAACAGGGTGTGGATTATTAGGAAGAGGTCATGGCAAAAAATGCAGGATCGGGCTTCGTGTGAATTCTAGGAGGCTTGTTGTGGTGTGTTAATATCAGTGAATAGAAACAGAGTACAGCTGCAGTATAAAGCATGGTAGAGAACCCCCAAGCAGTAACCTGATCCTATGATACACCAGGAAATAGATTCTGGACCCCACTCCTTCAGTGAAAACACTGCAATCAATGTACTGCTAGTAGTGACTAGAAAAGTTTTAAATATAGGGTGACAAGTGACAGTTGTCTGGTGTCCTTTCAGCCCGCAAACTGGTGCAGCCCTGTTCTCTAGATGTATGTGCAGACACACTCCAAAATTAGGCACCCGCGCCACTTTGTAACGCACCCAAGATGTAGGGGCGTTCTGGGGGCTTGTCGCACCACAACCAAATGAGTCCCACATTTATGACCAGAGGAAGGCAAAACTAGGCTCATTACTGCTGGAACAGCCAGACCAAGTTAAAGGTGGTCTGCCTGAACCTGAGTTGTTGCATTGGCACTAAACTGCTCCTGTATGTATGACCTGAAGAAGAACAGGTTCATACATTCTGGCACATTCTACACAGATTTAAAGCAATTTAGAACTAGCTTCTATGTCCTAGATCATAACCTCTACTTTTAACACCATTTCATTTTTAGGCCCAAAATTATTTGCTGATTAACTTCTTAGCATATCTTTATACTGGTCAGAGCTCAGTTTAACTTTAACCCCTTAACTCCTAGGCCTGAAAAGTAGTTGAAGGAGTTGTCTCCCTTCAGAGTTTCAGAGAATGCATGAATGGAAATAAATCTGCACTTCCTGGTTCAGACTGACTAATTTGCATAAGCTCCATGCTTGTACAGCTCCTGCTGTGCTTTCAGATGCTAATTAGATCAGATTAGCTTCTCAAACTACTAACAGGATTCTTATTTTGATCCCCAAAACAAAAGCCCTAAAATTTCAGTTCTGTTTTATTTACATAAATCAAGCTTTTTTCTGCTGAGCAGCACAGGACACTACCTGTTGATGACACAATCACTGTTATCTCATTGAACAAAAAAGCAGGGGGAGAATTGTTTACATCTAGGTTACAGAGTGAACAGAAATATCCATGGAGGTCATAAAATCACTTGTATCTCCTTAGGGAAAACAGAGGAAAAAAGAAATATATTTGGAAAATGTCTTTATTTTATGTTCCTACAATTTGAAAGAAAATTCTTTGTAGCGAACAACCCTTTAATGACCAGAACGGTTTTTTTTTCGTTTTTGCCTCCTTCGTTTCAACATTGAAAATTTTTTTTTTTTTCAAAAGGGAAGTTGGATGAGGGGTCTTTTTATTTGAGAAAGTTGTACTTTATGGGGGAATTTTTAAGTTTACTTATAAAAAAATTGCAGAATTTTTTAAAAAATTTTAAAAAAATTTTTTAAAAAATTTTATTACATGTTTTTTATTTCACAGTAAAACTTGTTAGATTAATTCCACGGTTATTACGGGCTTTGGGTACCTAATATGTGTAGGTTTTTTTGTGTGTGTGTAATTTATGAACAATTATTTTTTTTTTTTTTTTTTTTTTTTAAATTTAAATTTTATTAAAAATTTTTAAATAAACAGTAAAATCAACTGAAAATGTGATAAAAATGAAATGGGTGAAACCCCAAGTGTAGCAACGCTTTTTTGATCAGAAAACTGAATGGTTATAAAAAACAAAAATTTTTAAGGTAACAACGGGATAAATGCCCAAATAACACCCCCTCAAAAAAACCTGGGCAACCCTTTGTGGGGTGCCAATATTAGGGGGGAGGCGCCAGGGTTTGTTTGGGACGGGGCCCCAAAACGAGGAGCCGGGAAAGGGTAAGCACTTCCGGGTATTTGGGACAGTCACTTTAAAAACGAAAGGGCACTAAAAAAAAAGGGCCAACCACGTGAGGGGAAAAGGGGCCCCGGTAGATCCCTAAAAAAAGGGGGGAGGGGGGGTTTGTGTAATCTAAAAAGGGGGGGAAGGGGAAAGGGAGGAGAAAAAGAAAAGAAAAAAGAGAGGAGGGGGGAAAGGGAAGAAGAGGAAAATAAAAGAAAAAAAAAAAAAAAAAAAAAAGGGGGGGTTTGTATGGTTTCGGCGGACCCTCGGTTTCATAGGGCCAGGTGGGCCCCACCAAAAAAACCCTTTCCCCCCGACAACCCCACCCGACTTAGGCCCTCGGGCCCCTTGAAGTGTTTTTAAATTTGGGGGAAATTCCCTGTATATAACCCAGGGGCCCCAGGTAGAGTTTCAGTTTCTGTGTGGCATCAGGGCTATGCGTATCATTTCCTCCTTTAACGGTGGTCGAGGCAATCCTCCCCCTACCCCCTTTCCCGGGCCATGGAAGGGGGGGTGGTTTGGGTTCCACTTACAAAGGAAAATTGATCGATTTTGAAAAGTTTTAAATAAGGAGGTGTCAAACCAAGGCCCGTTTATACGCCCCTATGAAAGGGGGGGAAAAAATGTATAGTAGGGTAGCCCTCGGGGTTTTTAGGGTTTTAAGACCCCCAGTACAGTAAAAGGATAGCCCTCAAAACCTTTTCCCAAAAGCCTTGCAAGACTCACAACCCCACCCGGATGTAAACCCTTTGCCCTATTTTCTTTTTTGAACCCTCCAGCAGGGTCTGGGGTCGCGGGAAAACCCCATTTAAATAAGGAGTGCTGGGACCCTATACCACGAGACAAGATTTTTTTTTGGAAAAAAACCTTGTCCCCTGGGCCTTAAAAACCCTTTAACCCCCCTTGTGCGTGAGAATGAACCCTTTTCCCTCCATTGGGCTTCTGTAAACGATTTCTGGAGCTCTGCCCCCCCAAGTTTTTAAAAAAGGGAGGGGAGGGAATCATCAGGAGGAGAAAGAAAGCAAAGGGGAAAAGAAGGGGAAAAATTGGGTTTCCTGGGTTTTCCCGAGGGGCGGTTCCAAAATTTTCCCTCAAAAGGGGGTCAGGGCTCTAGGGGAGGTCTTTCGTCTTAGAGTAGAAAAAAAAAATGTTTTTAGCGATTTTATCGTAGTTTTTCTTAGGATAGGGGGGTTTCTGATATAAACCCGTAAAGGGGCCGCAAAAAACTCCTCTAAAAGAGTGCCCTTTGGGCCCAAAAATGGGGGGTTCTTTTTTTTGGGGCCTAAAAAGGATTTCCCCGAACCACCCGGGGGGAAAAAACCAGGGGAATTATCCGTTATAGGAGTAATGGTCCTCTGAGCCCAAGGAGGGGAGTCAGGGGGGTTTGGGCTTCCTAATGGCAGCCATAGTTTTGGAGGGGGGGTGAAGGACAATTTCCCCAGAACCCCCAGGAGCGGGGAGAAAAAGGGTTTCCAGGGGAGGGGGGCCCCAAGGGTGCGGGGGGAAAAGATCGCCCCCCTACTTGGACCCAAAATTTTTCCATAAGGCCCCAAAATTCAAGTTAGTATTTTGGCATAGGCACGGCCAGGTAATACAGCCTAAAAAACCCCGGAAACCCCTCCCTCCACCGGGGGGTTTGGGGGCGAGAGAGAAGGTCTCTAGAATTCGTGGGCCCGGCGAACACCAGTGAACTCACAAAAAAACCATCTCTGAATTTAACCCCCCAATATGTCCTGGGATAGTGTTTGGGGAGGGTTGGAAAAACAGGTAAAGTAGTTGGGGGGAGGAGGAAAATCTTCAAAAGGTTCACCCCTCCCAAAAACCATGAAAGTTTTTTTCCCAAACCCCAAACCCCCCCAGCAGTGACGTTATTTTCGAGAGCATAGGTAAAAAGTTGACTTCCAAAGATTTGGGGAAAGAGATCGTTTTGGAAATTTCGTGTTCCCAAGGGGAAATCCCCCCAGGGGGCCGGGAAAAAAGGGAAAACTGCCCTAAGAAAAGTCCAGAGTCTTTGGGGTTTCGGGGAGAAAATTTAATCCCCTCAGATTTAGAGTAGTTGTTTTTTATAATTAGCCCAAACGACTGAAACGAGCCAGCTGGGAATCAGAGGGGGAAAGGGCGAAATGTGGGGTTTCGCGGGGAATAGATCAAGAGATCATCTGCGAAGGCTAGAAAAATTTAAGCTCGGGTTCCACCTATGCAATTCCCTTGAAAACCGGGTTGGATCTATTTGTTTCCCAGAAAGGGGTTTTCCATCACCAGAACAAACAAAGGGGGAAAGGGGAAAAATTTCCCTGCCTCTTACCGTACTTGATGAAAAAAGGGACTTCAGAGAGGAAAACCATTCCCCCTGCCCCTGGCCGAGGGGCCCTGGAAAAGGGGAATTTTTTTAAGCTGTAAAAATTTGGGCGAGCCCAGCCCCGCCCAAGGTTGAGATCAGAGACTCCCCATGAAATCCTGTCAAAGGGCTTTCTCACGCCCCAATAAAAGGGAAACCATTAGAGGGATCTGCCCCCTCGCGGCGGCATAATGGTTTTAGTCCAAAGTCTTGAGAGTTTTATCCCGGGCCCCCCTCCCCGGGGACGAAAACCCCCCTGGCCCGGAATTTGGCCCAAAAAGGGAAAGGGTTTGGGCATTGAGGCGATTGGCCAATAATTTGGCAAAAAATTTTTAGGCCCAAACCGTTTAGGAGGGGATGGGCCCTGTAACTGCCACACACCTGAGGGTTTTTGGGCCGGGTTTGGGGAATCACGGCTAAACATGGTTCCTCGGGAAAAGTCAGTGGAAAGGGCGAGGAAGTGAAACGAGTTAAAAGGCCTGTTAACATAAGTGGGCTGAGAAATGGAGTTTGGGTTTTAAAAAAAATTTTGGCAGTGAAGCCGCCCGGGGCCTGGTTTTTTTCCCCTTCCCGAAAGGTCCCCTCACCACCTCATTTAAGTTCCTCCTCGTGAAAGGGGCTCCACCCCTAGCCCCCTCAACTGAAAAGGGGATTTGGGAAGGGGGGAGGGTACTCGGACTGGAGGAAGGGGGAGCGAGAGGGATGTGGGGGCAATTGAAAAGCCTGGGAGTAAAAAGGAAGGGAAAACTCCTTGGCTATTTTCCAGTGGTCGTGGGGGTACTTTTGTTCCCGAGGGGGGTTTTGATACTCGGGTTTAAAGAAGGGGAATTTTGTGATCCCTTGCAGCTTTTGGAAAAAAGGAAAACCACTTTTAAATTTCCGGAATCCATAGGGGTTTTGCTGGGGGTGAATTTGAATTAGCTTGCTCCAGGAGGAGTCAAAAAGCCTGGGGAAACCTCAAGCCAAGTTTAATAGAAGCTCATGAAGGACAAAAGGGGGAAAGGGCCCTGTTTGTAAAGGGATTTCCCAGGGAGGGGACCCCGGGAGGGAAACCGGCGCCACGGGGCGGGTAGCCCGGGTTTTTTTTTTTTAATTTTTACAACCATGTTGATTAAGCCCCCTCCAACACGCTTTTAAAAAGCCCCTTTTTTGAAAGATAGGGGCTGTGGGAATCGCTTTTTAAGGTCAAAAAACAAAATTTTCAATGGGTCCGCTGAAAGGGTCGGCCAGACGACTGAATCGGATAAAAAAAATTCGTTTCAACCCCCAAAAGATTTTTGTCGGGGGCCCCGGCGAAAAGGGGGAGATGGAGCGCCCATGAATATTGGGCAAAATGGGACCAAAGGACTTTTCCCAAATAGGGGGTAGTTCTCACCAAGAAAGAGCGCTGTGTTGCAAGAGGGATATAATTTTCCTCCCTGTAGGGAAGTTGGGTTGTTTGGGGTGAGAAAAAAAATTGAATTTCCTTGCCCCGAAGGGGTTTGAAGCCTCCAACCCGGTCGCAAAGCGGGGAACCTCAATAGGGTTTTTTTAAAACCTTCTTAATGGATAGTAGGCGGGCTGCGGATCGCCCCCGAGGAAATCCATAAAGGGGTAAAGGGGAAGGGTTTAAAAAAATCTCCGAAAAATTCAAAGTGTTTTCTTGAAAGGGAAGGTTTTAAATTTTTCTAAGACTTCTAGTAAAAAAGGGGCCCGGCCCCAAATGTTTTGGGGGCATATACGTTCACTAGAGTGAAAACTTTGGGCCCCCCTAAAAAGGAAAGGGTTAGAATAAAGGTTTATCTAGCTTCTTTTTTCCACAATGCAACCCCCCCTTTCTCCCCCTTTTATGAGTTAGAAATTTTTGGGTGCCCAATCCCCAACCCCTTTTATTTTTAGAAACGGGGAAAAGGTTTGGCCCACAGTACCAAATTTTGGGAAAGTACCGGTTTTTAAAAAGGGGGCTGAATCATTTTTGGAAAGGGGTTTTTCCCTCCCAACATAGAATCTGGAAAAATTTTTTTAGGGTTGGGAAAAGGGGTATAGAATTTGGGACCCCCCTTCAAAGGGGAATATTGCCCCCCTTGGCAAAAAGGGGAAAAAAACTAAAAAAAAAAACCCCCGAGGTCTCCCTTTTAAAAAGATCGGGAATTGGGGGGTAAAGGAGCCAAACCAAAAACCCCGAAAAAACCCCGAAAAAAAAGGAAAGGGGGGAGAGAGAGCAGAAAAAAAAAAGGAGGAGGGGGGAAAATAAGTAAATTGAAGGGGCTCTGAAGCAGGAGAGGGGGACCTGCAGAGTACACTAATGGGCAAAATGCCTAGCAACCAGAGAGTAATTTGGGTTTAAAAAAAAGGACCGGGGAAACTCCCCCCCCTACTTGGGGGGAAAAGCGGAAAGACTAGAAATCATTAGATCCCTTTGGGTCCCGGGAAAAAAAATTTGGGTATCAATGGAAAAAAAGGCAATATCCGGCCCAAAAAAAGGGGGGTCATGAGGGGAAAATGCAGCTTAAAGGGAAAGCAAAAGCTGGGTTTTAAGTTAGGATGAGGGAAAAAGGAAAAGAAAAAAGGGGGGGGGGTTTAACCCAAAGGGGCCCAAAAAAAAAAAAAAAAAAAATTCTCTTTCCCGGGGGGGAGCAGATTTGGGGAAACAGAGGTTTTCGCTGATCAGGTATGTTCTGCGTTGAGAGGAGTTTTTTTCCTTTCTTCCTTCTGGGGGGAAAAAAAAACCGGAAGAAATCCCTGGGGAAAAATCCCCCAAAAGGCCCGGGGCGCCAATAGGAGACTTCTTGGATGAGGGGGAGGGATAGAGGGCCACCCGATAGGGCTATGTTTCCGGCGGGTTTCAGGTGGGAGAAAAGCAAAGGGAAAGGTTTATCTGGGGAAACCACAGGATGCCGGGGGTGTTCACCCTGGCGAAACAATGAGGGAGAACGGGAAGCCCCACCTGTATTGGTGTTCTTATTTTTTAAAAACATTGGGGAAAGGTTTTTGGGAAAAGCACGTTTTGGGGCCCGGGGCGTGGCGGGGCCCAAATCCGGAAAGAGTTGAAAGGGCGTGTCCATGGGTAGGAGACCCCGGGGCGGCCTCTACGGAGACGTTGCGTGATCTCCTCCTTAAGACCAAAGAAGTGAAAAGCGGGGATATCCATCTCCCCGGGTTTTAGGGGGGGTCATTGCCCCGGGGTGGGCTAAAGCTTATGAACAAAAGTCCGTTTTAAAGAGGTATCATGGGGGCGGCCAGGGGTTTCGTTAAAGATGGTTGAGATGGTTTGGGGTATAATTCCCACGTTGTCAAACCCCCCCGGGAGGCCTCGGATTCGGGATTGTTCCTCGGCCTCTGTTCTAAACATCATCTAGGTGTTGTTGCAGATGGGAAAAAAATTTGGGGGGAAATGGTGCTGTACCCCTAGATTGCAGGGTGGATAAGGAGGTTGAAGAAGATTTTGTTCCTGCCCGCAAAGTTTTAAACCCCAAATAGTAAGCAAAGAGGTCGGAAAAGGAAGCTAGCAGCTTCTTTTTTCCAATTGTCCCACTAGTGAGGGTGTCATAATTTAATGTCCTTTGGGCGGTGGGGGGGTGTTGAATCAGCAAAACTGGAGGTACCCCCGTAAATGACAAGCTTGGGGCCAGGTGGAGCTGTATGAGGACTTGGGTGGCGGGCGAGCCACTTTTGAGGGGAGCCCGGGTGCGACAGTGGAAAGGTTTTAGGCATGGGAGAAGGGGCAAAGGTGGCGCCCTTTAGATGGGCCGGGGGGGGACCTGTAAAATTTCAGGTCCGGAGAATATGAGAGGGCACAGACATTACTGAAACAGTCCGACACCTTCAAGGCACAATGAGAAGCAATTTTTGGGAAAAATTGAAAAATAGGTTTCCCCCGGGGAGTGACCGGAACCCCGGCTGGGGGGGGCCAAGCCCGGAGGGCCCGGGCGGGCCATGAAGGGGGGGACCACAAGGGTTTAGGACTTGGGGGCCGATGTCCGTCACGGGGGTTGCCGGAGGGGGGTCTGTCCAAAGAAGGGTTTCACAAAAGGCATTGGAGGGGCCCTGAAAAGGGCTAGCGGTTTTTTGAGGAAACCTCCATGGGTGGGGTAATTGGTTGGCATGGGGATGGGGATGCCCCGAGGGGTCTCCCCAGGGCAAAATTTTCCCGAGGGGGGTACAGGGGGGCCCCGGGGCCCCTTTTTGAATCCTGCAATTGGGGGCCCCCGGGCAGCAGGGCATTGGGGCCCCGGGAGAGGAAAACCTATAAAGGCCATGAGCCAGCAAGGTGGGGGAGCCCTGGGACCCCCAAAGGGCCAAATTGTGGGGGACCTGTGAGGATGCCCCTGCGGAAACCCCCTGTCCGGGGAAGGGGGGGGGTCGAAGGAACAGCCAATCCCGGATTTTTGGGCACCAAAAAAAAAGCCCCCCAAAGCCCGGTACCCCCTAAGCTCCCGCCGGGGCCCTGGTGGCTCAGGCTTCTCTGCGGCGGCCATCTTGGGTGGCTCTCAAGGGCCGCACGGAAAACGGGGCCGCGGGGGCTGCAAAATCGGTCCCCCGTGAAGGGCGATGGGGCGGGCCTCGGGGGGGTTTTGGGGGCAGGAACCGTTGCCGGAGGCTAAAAGGAGGCCGTCCCTGAAGAAGCAAAGGGGCCCGGGGGCGGGGGTTTACGCAGGGTCCCGGGGCTCTCCCTGTGGCCCTTCCCGGGACAGACACAGGTGGGCCCGGGGGAGAGGGCCCGCGGACCCCGCCGGGAGTTCCTTTTCCCCAAGGGGGTTTATGACAGGAGCGGCGGGGGGGCAGGCTCGCCGCGCTGCTCTGGCTTTAGCGGTGGTAAAAAACAGGGTGCGGCGCCTCACCCCCCCTTGTCGGCCGTTGCGCGGGGGTGGGAAGGTCCGGGGTCTTTTGGGCCCGAACCCGCGTCGGGAAAGGGGCGAGCTTCAGGTGGGGAGCTCCCGGGGAACCCGGGTCCTTTTCTCCGACGGATGGAAACGGGTGGAGGGAGGGATGGGCTGCGCAAATTTGGGGCACCCGAGAGGACGTGGAAACCATGTGGGTTTTGGCGCCATCTTGCAGGGGCCCCGCTGTGCCGGTCCCTTCAATGGTTTTATTAAGACCGAATAACGCCCAAAAAAAAACGGGAAGGGGTAGCGCCCTTTGGGTGGGTTTTAGAAGTGGAGGCAAGGGAATCCTTTTTTCCTGTTTTTTGAAGCTTTTCCCCATGGGGAAAAGGGGGAAAAAAAGGCCCGGGTAAAAAGGGGGAAAATTTAGGGGAGCTCTGAGAAGATGCTGTTCCAGAGCCGTAAGCCACGCCCCCCCCGAACCCAAATTTTTTTTTATTAAATTTTTTAGTTTTTTTTTATTTTTTAAATTTATTTATTTTTTTTTTTCATTTTTTTTATGGGTTTTTTTCTTTTTTTTAAAAAACCCCTGGAAGGAGAACTGTTTTACTTTTTTTTTTTTTACCTTTAGTAATTGTTTTAGCATTTCATATAGCTAAAATTTTAAAATCTTGTCATCTGAACGGCGTGTTCAGGATAGCACACAGGTGGCCTGTCACGGGTTGTTCACAGACAGCCTGGGGTCACCTCCGGCCCCCCAGTGCTGACTGTGAAAAACCGTTCCATTGCTTGTCGGGGGCGGGTGTTCGACACCCGACAGAGCGGGGGAACTCTTTGATTGCGCTGCGGAAACGCACCGCGCAATCAAAGGTTAAAGAACCGGGTTGTGGGGGTTTTCCGATGTTTTGTAGGAGATGTTGGGATAGGGCTGTGTAGTACAGCCCCGATCCAAGCGTTGCTGCGGCGCCGGGCGGCGCAAACCCCGGAGTCTACAGCGACGCCAAAAGTCAGTGGGCGGTCGTTAAGGGGTTAATTCCCCTACATAGACATACATTAAAAATATAATTTTTTGACTGTCAGCAAACACCACTAGGGGGAGCTATGAAACTTACTGTATACTGTTTTGATCTAATGGTAGATATGGGCAGTCGGAATGTTTGTTGTTATTCAATAAACATTTTTCAAAGATTGCTCAACTAACAGTTCTGAACCTGTTAAGAATATTAAGGAAATAACATTTCAGCTCTGCTACAATTTTTTGCTGCTCCAGCGATATGTTGCTGTTTTACCAGTATTTTTTTTTTTTTGCATTTTAGCAATATATTTAATGTGAAAACAATTGTTGCTCATAAGTACTGTCTCCAAAATCATCATAAATCACATGACACAGTCACACTAAGCAGACCATAAAGTAAAAATGTGAAAAGTGTAAGAATAATGGTGCCTAGCTTAACTTAATGTGTAATAACTCATTAATAACACTACTTTACATCACATCACTCAGAGACCCAAGGATTAATCTTTGTTGGCACAAATATATAACAGAAAATATGGTGGCAGATTGTTTAGCATATGTCACAGTGTATTGTATAGCTCAGTATGCAGCTAACTAATTGTAAAGAAAGGTAAACCCTGCATCTTAGCTGAAATTCAAGTAAGTTTAGACTAACTTTTGAAAAAATCTCCCCATACATGCTGTTATAAACCCATTACAAGAAAAAAACCTTAACCTATCTTGCAGTGCTAACTATAGACCAGTCTAATACCACCCTTATTACCTAACTCCCCTTAGGCATTTACAAATAAGTTTTTCCCCACTTGTTTGGGCCCTTTTAATATGTGGGCAAGGGTAAAAAAAGATTTTTAACCAAATCTTGCGGGGTTCTGTTTTTGTTTCATTTCAGAGATAGGGTATGTTCACACGGTGTATTGGGGTGTGTTCTGTATGCGCCGCAATATGCTGGGTGTTCTGGAAGTGCGCGCTGATCATCACGTGGGGCCGGCCCCCCGTCGGCCCCATTCACATGTATTGTCCCGGCACGTTTTGACATTAATTTCTCCCCCCACGTAAAATAGGGATTTTTGAGCGGGGGGGGACGGGGCGAATTCATAGTTTTTATGAGAGCTATAATTAAAATTGTGAAAGAATGCAAAAATGCAGGAGATGTGAAAAACTTTACGCGTGTGAACAACCCCTTAGAGTATTCCCTATCTCCTTTTGTTTAATATTTTTTTCTAGTTACCGACCACCTCTCTCTGCTCTGGCAGCCTTGGACAGGAAAGGGACATCACTTCCTGCTGTGTCTTATCAGCAGCACTGGAGCTCATTTATTTATATTTCTTACTGACAAACCTTAACACTTTAGTGCTCTGTAACATAAGGCCCTACTATTAAAATCCCCTACTGCAAATGTCCCTTTAAAAGGCTCATCTCGAAATAGCAGAGCTGAAATGTCAGTCACTGCTGTAGAACCACCCATAGCCTGAACAAGAAGTAAAAGCCTGAAATTGGCCATGAAGAGCAGGCTCTGTGAAACAGCCAGGTGGAAAAAAAGAAATCCTTTTAAGGAGAGAACCAGAAATGTATAAGGAAATCTACAGGCCATGCAATGTTCCCAAGGAAAAGAAAATTTGTTAATAAGAAATGGGGTTAGAGGTCCTGAATAGGGTGTGTACCTAAGACCATATAAAAGGAAATGAGCTAGATCCAGGGGGCTGACCCCCAAACCCCTGAAAAAGCCATTTTAGTGGTGAAAATGTTGGGAGGTCAGGCAGACTTTTTTAAAAATTGTGATTTCTACCTCTTCTACAAGTGTCACCCCTGCAGGGGTATCAAAAGGATCCTTATTGTTTTTTTTCCATTAGATTAGGATGACTGCCAAGTAGGATCTTGGGACCCTTATGGAGTTAGAAAATTATGTATATGAAAGGGTTTTTTCCCTGTTGTGGGGGTGCTCCCCAGACTTGAAAAATAGAAAAGGAGCTTTTCCCTTCCTTCAGAAGTGAAAGGGATACATTGAGAGGTTAAAATCAGGTTTTTAAAAAGTGTGTATAGAGGTTAAGAGTTATACATAAAAAAGTTACGTTTTAGTGTTTTATAATTGAAACTGATAATTTTAAAGTTTGCCTATGGCAAAATAGTAAATATACCTCGAATAGATGGCAATTAAAACCCAGCTCCCTTTTTAGAGCTTTTCAATATATCTCTAAACTCCTAAAATGTTTTGGTTATCTCCCCTAACAGTTTCCTTTAAGAGCATACACATGAAAAAATTTTTTGAAGATCATTAGCAAATCCAGATAAATTTGGGGAGATCTGTTGAGAATCTGAGAATGAAAAGCTTATCATCTGTCAGCCATGATGATGACTGTGAGTGGGGTAAAGCAACAGTGCCCTACAGACAATAGAGGGCCTGCTAAGACAAACCAATATGGGGCATGCAGCTCTAGTTTATGTTCTAATATCCAACCAACTCAAAGATGGAGGGCCCACTTTCTTACAATAGTAAGAAGAGCAAACCTAGCTGTTTCTAAATTAGCTGAATTTATCAATTACATTGTTGTGACCATATCAAAGATCTTGTCAAAGGTGGAAAGGTCTAAATAGTGTTAGCCTCAAAACCCCATGGACTCCATAGTAGCCTTATAAGTTGCTTCTATAGTGTGCACTTTCCCCCCAACGCTTTTTTAATATGAGTCCAGGGGGTGTTGGTGCTTGTGCAAGTGAACCTTTATAAGAAATTTGAAAATGGAATTCTGGTTCTTTAGGGTGAGTCACAAAGAGTGGGAAGTACGGGGTGATTTACTGTGTTACTGAGTTGATGATGATGAATCTGGAAATTTTGCTCAATTATTGGCCAGTTGATAAGTTAGACAACAGTGTCTAAACATGCACCATAGTTATCACACAGCATGAGCCGCTGTGGAGGAGCTCTTATCAGTATTTCACTGCAGGAAGTTAGGATCCCCTGATTTTTACCAGCGGTGCATGCTTACTAGAAGACAGTCCCATGTATATGTATTCATAAAGAAAAACTAAGCAGTAGTGTTGAGCGAACAGTAAAAAATTCTAGTTCGATTAGAACCTTTTGTGAGTGCGGTTCGAAGTTCTATTCAAAAATCGAACTTTTGAACCCCCTTAAATCAAGGGAAGATGTTCTGGTTTCATTTTTATACCATACAGGGGACGAAGCTGGAAATACCATCCCTAACAGTAAATGGATACGTGGAAAAACTCGTGAAGAAAATCGGGTAAAAGAATGACAGAAAAAAATGAGAGGCTAAATGTTCATTCCCTTTTAATGGTAATTGAAAAGAGAGACAGGCTTGCAAGCAGGGGGTAGCTTAGGGGTGGCGGTTTTAAACTCTATGGTCCTGCATCTGAGGGGGCCCAAAAAATTTGACACGTAGGGAAATTTGCGATGGTGTGGGTTTTTAAAAATGAACCCCCAAAACTGCAAAAAAAAAGAACTTTTGGGGGTGAGTGTGATTTAGCAATTCCCCCAAACACTGTATAATAAAATATCCATGTATATGAGAGTAGTGTTATTGAACTGCAAAAAGTCGCCAATAAAAAAATTTTGGGTGTGGGAAAGATGCAGCCAGCAAATAGCAAACTCCTTAACTATTCTATGGAGAGGTAAAATCTATCTAACTAAAAACAGTCTGTACAGTAATAGAGGACTGAAAATGGCATTACAAGGCAATACAGTGAAAAATATATAACATGGTCATGTATTTTTGCAGCCAATGAGAGCAGTACACTCAGTGATGACGTTTACCGGGGCCTAGTAATGATAGTAAATGGCCCCCGAGGTGTGGCCCCCCGCCGCCCTCCCCCCCCCGCCCCGTCCACCGGCGTAATTGCAGGGCGTAAAAGGGGTGAACATGCTTTGGCTATGCTTACATCTTGTCAAGCTTTCATTTGGAGCCTCCGGCACAAATTTCGTCAAAAAATAGCCCGCCGCACTCTTTTGTCTGTTAAAATGATGGACATCATGATGGAAACCTGACAAACCCCATTGTAGATAGTGGGATCCATTTGGCGCCGCTGGTGGTCTGAAGAAAAATTTGTCACTCTGGCCGGGGGACTAAACAACTCTCCAAACAGTATAACTGGCCTTTTTAGGATGGAGAAAGTCTGAACATATGTAAAAAAAGAAGGAAACATCTCAGATGAAAGTCCCAATGTCTATGAAGTGTGCTATTCCATTTTCTAATATGATAAATATTCAGGGGCATACAAACAGCACTGCTGTCAGGATCCACCACACATTTGTGTACATAATCTATACATCATGTATCATTGATTTCATTTATTTGAAGGGTTTGGTCTGCATTTCTTATCATAGCATCCTTCCTTCGGTCATAAAATCAAGATCTCCCACGAAGTACAAATGCAAAAGCCACAATTTTGACTGTGCTTCCTACACTCCCCCGAATCTTTCTCCCTACAATGAACTCTGTGCTCAGACATTGTTTGACCTTCAACATGTGGTCTGGTGTCTGAAACATGAAGCTATTCTGCAGGAAATGCTGATGTTAAAATGTATTCAGGTCCCAAATACATTTCTCTAAGACAACCTCTAGAGGCACTAGAGGTCAACAAACTCTCTGCCAGCAAGTTATTTTCGGCAGTAGTTATCTGCATTGAGCATTCAAAAGGCAGAGAGGTGGAATAATAAAAAAAAAGCACAGTGTTTAATATTGGCTTAATTATTGCCCTTTTTACCTTACTTATAGTAGTTCATGAATATTTCTCATGTTTTTCTTGCATTTTACCTTGGCTAGAACATGCCTTTGAGTCTTCTTAATATATTCTCATTGTCTCATTTCAGAGAAATCTAATATAAATATATAAAATCTAAAACATAGGTGAACAACAATGAAGACCATTAAGTTTTCAGTTTCAATTTAAAGGCTGAATAGTTTGGACTGGTAATCTAGTAGTAAACATATAGAGTGTTGAAAGATGAAATAACAAGCCTTCTTGTCTATGGTTTCATCAGTATTGATGTAAATTTTACTTCAAATGTAGCCATGTGTGCAGTTTTGTCCTTGTAACAATAATGACCTTAAAGGGGTTGTCTCACTTCATCGAATCATCTTACCTCTGTCCTGTTTTCTTGTTTTCATTTTGAATTCAGGGGCATTTACTGGCTTCTACCAGGCTGCAGTTGAAGACAGGTCTGTAGCTATAGCAACCAGTGCTGGCAGCCTATCATAAGCGATTGAACAGGTCTGTAGCTATAGTGATCTGAGGAGCTGATATACAGAAAATGGGACATTACTTACTCAAAAAAACACTCCCAATTCTTTGGGGCTTGTGACAGCTCAATGGCTGAACTATACATGAACCACAGTAGCTAGCAACTTTGCCATTTATGCTGACTGGGAAAAAGATCACATGTGCAGCTAATTGCTAGCAGAAGATGAAAAACTGCACACCAACTTTAACACCTATTCACACCAGCATGCAAAAAAAGCCGCAGTAATAATGCAGGGGGAGATTGCACAGTTAAAAGTAACCAAGAAACAATCACTCATACAACCCAGGCATGAGGGAGGGGTTTGCCGGTACTAAAAAATTTTCTAAAATAAGGGCATTAAAAAAAGTGTGCCATAAATATGATGTTGGAAAAAAAGGCTGGCTCTCTAGCAATTAGCTCACAGTGATTTTTTTTTCCCATCACATAAATCAAAGTTGCTAGCACGGGTTTTCATTTTTAGTTCCCCCATTGGCTTTTTCACAAGCCCCAAAAATTGGGTTTTTTTGAGTAAAATGTCCCATTTTCTGTATTTTTTTCTGTAAAAGTTTTTAGTGTAACCAAAAGACTGAGAGCCCGTGAAGAGGCTGTGAGCTTTGTCATGGGCCCCATTAAAAATAAAAACCTCATATTAATTTTTTTTTCCCATATGCCCTTTTTTTATTTTTGCCCAACAGGGCGGGGGAGCAGAGTTACCATGTTTGTTTTTGGACATTTTAGAAAATCTGGCACCCCCCTTTGTCTAAAAATATAGGTGTCACTAATATTTTTGTAACCAGCATTGTGTACCAAAAAACTATCTATATTTATGGCACACTTTTTGGTATCCCCTTTTAATTATATGCAATTGTAGTACCGCAACCACCCCCCCATGCCTAGGTTGAATACGATTTTTTTTTAAATTTTATTTTTGCATCTGTGCAATCTCCCCATGCATTATACTGCGGCTTTTCTGCTGCTGGGTGAAAAGGTTTTTAAGTTGGTGTGCATTTTTTCATCTGCTTTAAAGAATTACGCACCTTGATTTTTTTTTTCCCCAGTCACTAAATGGCAAATTTTGCTAGCACTGGTTCATTTTTGGGGTTCAGCCATTGAGCTTTCACAACCCCAAAGAATGACGAGGACGACAGCCCATACAAAGGGGATATCTGAGAATAGGTAGAATACTGTTAATTGACACATATTACAAAGTGACTTGTTTTTGCAAGATCTTTAACATAAAAAGCAATCCTTCTAGTGAGACAACCCCTTTAATGACCTTGTCTAGTATGCTTCTCTCAGGATTATGCCATCTCTGGTATCAGAATCGGAAGATATGACCACTGGCCAGCAACCTTTCTGTCCCCTCTTCCTTCCTATACTCCTCCACACAGAATATTTAGTTTTACCTTCTTATCTAATTTGGAGTGCAGTAGTGAATACAGTGCTGCCTAGCATTAGTGGCAAGAACTATTGTTTTTGTTGGTATTTTTGTTCAAAAATAGGAATAAATCATATTGGAGAAACTAAGTAAAGGATTCCCTTATTTTCCAATATCTGTAATTTGCTGTAGTTTTCACTTTGATTCATTAGAACCTTTTTTGTTTAGTCCTTATCCTCGAAGAATGTCTATACTTAGTACCAAGGGCTGCTTGCTAGACACACACAAGTCATCAATCAGGCATTATGATGGGGTGGAGACAGACTGACATCTAGACAGACCGATGTATAGGCACTAAGGGGGACATGTATGAAAACTGTCCAGGTCTAAGACTTTCTTTGTTGCTCATAGCAACCAATCAGAGTGCCCCTTTTATTTCATATAGTGCTCTGAAAAAATGTAAGGGGCGCGCTGATTGGTTGCTACGGGCAACAAAGAGTTTTAGATCTAGACAGTTTTCATACATTTGGCCCTAAGTATTATCCTCCTCTCCTCCAATAAACTTATAGTATGTCCCCTTTAAAAGAACAGTTTGTGGACATTTTACTGTAATTGTTGAACATGTACACCATGTAAATATCATTACATGCTGTTATGTACCAGGTGGATACTGTATAATTGTCAGAGCACTTTGTGCACCTACGTGGCTGGCAGTCTAGGGTTCACAGATGCCTCCATGCCATGTCAGAGTAGCACGAATGGTAGCTTAATGGCTGTCAGCTTGAAAGAGGAGTTGACAGCAACAGCATGAGCCAATTAAAAGCCTGTCGCTGATGTAAACTGCACCTGAACTTATGGGAGAGGGCAAGAGCGAGGTGAGGCAATGAACGTGTGTGGGCAGTATGCAATGGAACCCCATGAGGTGCCTGAGAGACCTTCTTGTAATAATGCTGAAACAGAGTAACCAGTGGACTATGCAAGAACTCCATTGCAGCAAAGTATCACACTCCTTAAAGGGGTGTTCTCGCTACAAAGATCATGTCTCAGATTATGGGGACAGTAAAAATAAGCACTTTTGTAATTGGTTTGCATTACCTAATTCACTTGGTATAGTAGATGTGAGCTAAACTGTGCATCTACAGCTAATTCTGCAGTTGCTGGTCGGGACACACCCCCTTTTTTGTGATTGGCTGGCTGACATTTCATTCAGCATATTGGGACATGCCCCCAGTTGTGAAATTCCCCCGTTCATGAAACGCCCCGGACACGCCCCCTGCACTGTGATTGGCTGACTGGCATTTCATTCAGCCTGTTGAGACACGCCCTCCAACGGGAAACGTCCCAGACACACCCCCTGCACTGTGATTGGCTGCCTGCACTCTCTGTGTTTATTTCCCTATGAGCATCGAGCTGTCTGAGATGGCTGTTTGTGTAGAGAGAAGCTGGGACAGCCCTATGTGATGGCTCCAGTGATAGTTAGTTCTATGTACCTGCTGGATTCAATCTCCCCTCATATACCAGTCTTATACCCTGTACTCCCCCCATATAACAGCCTTATACAGACAGAGGGGGGAGGGAGGGGGACAGAGAGCATTTCTCACACTTGTTTCATCAGTTCAGGTTGTGTATAACTGCAATCACACCAATACAGAAGTTACAAGGAGCTTGTGCAGTCTGGAGCTGAGAACTCTGCCACCATGAAGAATGAGAACTCTGCAGCTAGAAGCAAGAGAACTGCAGCCAGAAGCAGGAGGGCTGCAAGCTGACATCTTCCCCCTTCCCCTGCACACACAAAATGATGATGTCACAGCTCTTCAGTGAGGGGAAACATACCTCCGAGCAGGAAAGCCTCGCCCCTGGATTTGAAACTGAATCTGATAGATTTTGCTCAAGTCTGCGAAAACTTCAAATGATAAAACCCCTTTAATGGGGGTTGTCCATTTTCTTATGTCTTTACTCAATATGTATATATTGGGAAATCATACAATTTTCAAATGTATTACAAATTCTGCTCCTGTGCCTCTTTTATACCAGTGCAGTAGGTCCCTATCTAGAAAAAAAGGCTGCCACGAAGTAACTACATGGACAAAACAGTCATGTGACCACCACACAGGTCATGTGACCCTTGGTATTCAGGTAACAGTAGTGTATAGAGGAGCAGAGCTTCTCCAGTGTTACTACCTCCAGCAGCGCTTAGATTAGAATATTCAACCTCTAGCAAGCACTTTACTCTGACAGTGCAGGAGATTTTTATCTCTAACAAGATTACAGATAAAGCCATGCTTTTCAGTCCTCACAGCACATGTACCTTTTGCTTAGTGAATAATAATAATAATAATAATAATTTAAAAAAAACTTTATTTACATCGCGGCAACATATTCTACAGCACTTTATAATGTAAAGGGTATAGGTACAGACAAAAAATGAAACCATACACAGTAAGCTTGTTAGATGCTCTCTGCTCTTAGCTAACAGACGTCTCAGATAACAGACATCCGCCTGGTATGCAGGTAACCGTAGAAACCTGTGTGCACTTCAGAGCACATAAAAATGCTCTTATCTCATGACTAAAGTAAAATCTATTGACCAATGTGGTTAGAAAAGTCTTCATTTATCAGCCCCTTAATATTTGTAGTAAGAAATCCCCTTTAATAAAGTGATTGTGAGTCTGTGTAACAACTACTTAATGGCAGTGTCCTTAAGAGTGTATTTCCAGAAAAGACATTTATCACCGATCAGTGATACATTTCTGATCCCTGGGTGTCTTATCACTGGCGCTTAAACTTGCACAATGCTGCTCTGTTCAAAGTCTATGGGAGCGATGAAGGTACAGCGCTCAGTTATCTTCTGCAGGTGAATGGGACAGCAGTGCACTTCCGACCACTGCTCTATTCAAACCCTTCGGAAACTAGTGATTGGTGGGGTTTCCACTGGTCTTTAATGGGAAAACTCCTTAAAGGAGCCAAGATTGCTATACAGTAAAAATCTATGCAACACATACTGTATGTGGTAAATTCGATTCTACTTTGTGCTACACTACAATAAAAAGTTCTAATTGTGACCATGTTAGAGTAAAGACCAATCTGTCTATGGTTATTTTGATGGCTATGTATACCAGTGGTTCCATTAGCATCATACCATGGTATAGCATACTATTTTGGGCCCCTAGTTTCCTTGCCTGCTGTTCTGCTTTGACTACATGGTTTATATTAGGCAGTAATCCGAGTTATTTTGGCTTCAAGTAGAACTGATTTAATGGTCACGATGAGTTACTGGTATGCAGCTTGTATACCAATAGTGTGAAAAATAATTTAGCATATTCAGCACTGATATAGATATCTTAAGCTAAATCTGGTCTATCCATTTGCATCACATATCTGTAGAATGTACATATACTTAAAGAGAACTTAGGATAAATACCGGGAAGATACAGTACAGGCCTTGAGACAAAAACAAATATATAATGTCTTGTCATACGGATGTGTCTACAGATGAAGCAGGCTTTATTGCTAAATCTGCAACAAATAGGACATCATATCACACATCCATCTTCAAAAGCAAGGAATGTAAAACACTCAGACACCTGTATCTCCTTCTTTTAATCTTTCAGAGATCTTTCTGCTACACTGCTAGTTATGGTCACATGACTGATTTTGACGCTGCTTTCTGAGTATTTCCGCTCCCAAAACAACGTCAAAAAAGTCTCCAAAATGCCTCCAGTTAATTTTCATTGAAAACCGCATAGTTCACACATAACAAGATTTTTATGCGTTCTATAGGCGCTTCTTTGGTCGCAATTTTGGGTGCTGAAATAGAAGTGTCATGTCAATTCTTGAAGCATTTTCAACGCTGAAAATCTCCGTAGGAATGAATGGAGAGCTTCAAAGCCCAGTCTAAAATCTCGACACGTTTTTAGATGTGTTTTTCGGCACGGTGTTCGGTGTGGTTTTTGACTTGGCTATTAATTTGTATGGGTGTTTCAGAAAGAAAACAGGGTTAAAAACTTCATCCAAACCCTCGTCAAAACCTGGTCTGAAACAGCGCTCCAAAACCTCGTAAAAACCTGTCTGAAAAGGCGCTTTTGAGGCGGATTTGGACGCTGAAAATTTAAAGTCGAAATCAGTTGTGAGAACATACCATTAGGCTTCTGTAGTACACATAAAATTGATGCTACAATATCATAACCTAACTTTTCTAAGAGAGGACAACTTTTCATGGATGTAAGCAATTAGATGCTATCTGTAGAAAAATATTTTCTCCTTTAGCTGTATTAAAGACATGATTTGCTGGGAAAACATTTGAACTGGAGAATCTTATGACATATTTGACATATTTTGATAGGTTGCAATCTGTTTTTTTTCATTGTGTACTTTTGGATTTTTTTTTTTTTTACAAAGTATTGTGCTGGGTAGCATGAGAAAAACCATAGATAAAGAGAAACAGTGGTACCTATCAGAATTAATTTCTCAATTTACATTTTAAATTATATTTAAGTGGGGCCTGGATGGGGAAGCAAAGAAAGAAAAAGGATACTCACCTCTAAGTCCCCCGCTGCTGCAGCTCTGAAGCTCCCTGCGATCAGTTCATTTTTACTTCTGGGCTCTCATCTCTAGACAGAGAAGAGGCTTGTGCTCCATAGTAAATGGAGTGCGGACCTCTCATGTGTTTCCAGCCGAGAACCTCCTTTTACAGATGTCTATATTTGTTGCCAACTCATCACCGATTTACGTGGGGGAGAAATGCTTCTGATAAAAAATATGTGGTCAACTGATGAACAAGACCTCATTCCATGGCTAATCGTAAGGTCTTTCACATGGGGCAGTTATTACAAATGTTTACTTGCCCGATAATCACCTTATGTAAGAGCAGGTCCCCCACACCAATAGCAGAGAAAGACAACAGAGGGTGTACCAACAATATATGAGCTCTCTGCTCATAAATTAGGCCAGAATCCCTCACCAGTGTTCCATACTACTGTTAACTTTGAGCCATGGAACCAATATCCCAATTCTTTGTTTGCAATCTAAAAGACAGTAGTTATCCCTGTGAGCAATTGCAAGCAAACATATGTTGGGGTCATGCTATTCCGCTCATCTCCTCTTTCATGGGATATGGACCTTTAGACATTTTTTTCATCCAGGTTAGGTATTTTATATTACATGTATAATTTTGTATTGAGAAGCTAAGTACATGACATTATTATGTTATATGCATTATTCATCTGGATTATTTCCTACTGCTATGTTATTATTTCAGGAGTATGGGGGGAAGCCTTGTTTGAGTTTTTTCTGCCTTTTCTCTTATGATACTTTTATTTTTAGTCAATAGCACTAACAAATGTATATTTTTAATAATTTTTTACTTTATATAATTACTTTACCATATGTATATGTTGTGGTGTTTCTAATAGGCAGTAGTCACCACTTACTTAATATTTGTATTTTAAGATGGCATTTGTCCCCTTTCCCATAGGGCCTGTGTGCAGCCGCACAGATTAGACATATGATATATCTGCCCTTGAGCACCGCTGTTCTCATTTGTACCGGCCTCTATGTTCCTTGGAGTGCACTGGGGTATTAATCCTTCTATTGAACTCTCCAGTGGTCCAAGCATAATGAATCAAGCACGACGGACATAATAAAGCACCCATGTATTCCATATACTTTTATAGACTAATAGGAATGATTACCTTAGAAACTTGTTCAGGTCTCCATGCTTCATGTATTCAAAGACCATGATGAGCGGATCTCCCTCCACACACACTCCATAAAACTTTACAATGTGTTCATGTTGTAGGTTTGTCAGCAACTCTGCTTCTCGATGAAAGTCTTTTCGGGCATTGTCACTTGCATCTTTTAGTGTCTGCAAGATGAATATATTGATTATAAGCAGTTTTAGGACAAAACTGACCAGTCTGTGAATGGAAGCAGTGGGTATGAATCCATACAATTTGTCCTTCATCTAAAGATTATGTAAATGTTACACTAAAAGCAGAATCTAAACTTATAAGGCAAAAAACATGATCAAAGCAACAGGGATCCGTGTTTTGTAAAAGGAATACAAAGCTGTTAGTGTTGCCAGGCAACCAGAGAATGGCAAGAGAAGGAGTCAGAGAGACCAACATGGAGGGGGGCATGGAAGATGAAGCCTGGTCCAATCATTTCACATAAGTAAAAAAAGAAGAACTCCCACTCACTGCATTTATGTCCTATTCTCCATTCAATCGGTTACATGATGTCCTATGCTGATAATGTGTGCCGTCCTGGTACAATGGGAACATCAGGAAAGGATGGGTACACTATGTTTTCTAATATCATGACTAAATGCATTCACTTGGATGTAGAATTAACCAAACATAACACAGGATACCATCATCATCACATTATCACAGCATGACAGGCACTACTACAGTGTTAATGAAATATCAGAAGTTTTTTTCACAGTCTTAACAGTAACTGTGAACTGATCCTTCTGCTTTTTAAAAGCTTAAATTAGTTGAAGATTTTGCTTTGATACAACAAGCCATCCAATTTCTGTTTCAAATCAGAACACTCATCAGGAAAGTGGCAGGTGCCAACATTTTTCCCATGATATGACCTATCTTATCTGTATTAAAATTGAACAACTTCAATAGTAGCAGGCTGTTTGTTTCTAAAACGCTATTATATTTTAAACACTCTTAAAACGCCAAATGTATAAGGCAGAATAGAATATACTTGCAGTTAGTAGAATGGCAGGAATACAATATTTAGACTGAGGTAAGTCCATTGTGTCCATATTTTCAATGTGCAGTTTGCACTGCTAGCTCAGACTGAGGATAGCGACTGATCGGTGGCGTGGCAAACCTGCGACGTTTCGAGGGAGGTCCCTCTTTCTCAAGCAATGCAAGTATATTCTATTCTGCCTTATACATTTGGCGTTTTAAAAGTGTTTAAAATCAAATAACGTTTTAGAAATAAACAGCCTGCTACTATTGAAGTTGTTCACTGGATAAGAGAGTGTAGGAGGCTCTTGTAGCTGACTGGGCTGCATTATTCAAGTTCCTGTTATACCGTCTTGAAAAATATATTCGACACTGTATTAAAATTGCACGCCTTGTAGGATAACCCTCTAGTAATTCTTTATGTTGTAAATACACTAAGCAATATCAATTTAACTCTTTAACGACCGCCCGCCGACTTTAGATGTCAGCTGATCCGGGTCGTTCGTCTGCAGCAACGTCTTAAGACGTCGCTGCAGACATCGGAGTTTGTGGCGCCCAGGCGCCGCAGCTGCGCTGAGATCGGGGCTGTACTACACAGCCCTGATCCCAGAGCATGCCCTGCAAGCACCGGGGAGCGGAGGAAACCTCCGCAACCCGGTGCTTTAACCCTTTGATGGCTGCGGATTGTCACTGCAGCGCAATCAAAGGGTTTCCCCTGCTCTCTCGGGTGATCGGAACACCCGGTGACCCGACAGAGCCCGGGGAACGGCTGCACAGCCAGCCTTGGGGACCTAGAGTGGCCCCAGAGCTGTCTGTGTAACAAGCCAGTGACCAGGACACACTATGTGCTGTCCTGATTACTGCCTGTGTCAGACTGACACAGATTAGAATATATTTGCAAATATGAATATACATATAAAAACAAACAAACAGTTCTTCCTTCAGGGGATTTAAAAAAAAAAAAAAAGTAAAAGAAACAGAAAAAGTCTAAAAAAAATAAATAATAATAAAATAAAAATAAATATTTAATAAAAAATAATTGTGCATATATTACACACACAAAAAACCCTACACATATTAGGTATCCACAAGACCGTAATAACCAGTAGAATTAAACTAACAAGTAATTAAGTGTCAAATGTGAATGTTGTAAAAAAAAAAAAAATAAAAAAACATTTTTGTAAATAAATTCTGCATTTATTTATAAGTGAACTTAAACTATTCCCCCATAAAGAACAACGCGTCTCGAATAAAACGAGGCCTCATACAACTGCGTCATTGAAAAAATAAAAAAGTTACAACTGTTGAAACGCAAGGAGGCAAAAACTAAAAAAAAATGTTCTGGTCATTAACTACTTTTCGGCTTAAGGGGTTAATTAGCAGGCAGCCCTTTACAACTGAACCAAAAATATGTGGACGTATAAACAATAAGGGGCACATGTATGAGATGTGGAGCTGTCTCGACAGTTGGACTTCCCAGAAGGTTAGAGAAGCATTTGTCGGTGTTAACCCCTTAAGCCGAACGCCTGAAAAGTAGTTAATGACCAGAACATTTTTTTAGTTTTGGCCTCCTTGCGTTTAAACAGTTGTAACTTTTTTATTTTTTTCAATGACGCAGTTGGATGAGGCCTCGTTTTATTCGAGACAAGTTGTACTTTATAAGGGAATAGTTTAAGTACACTTATAAATAATTGCAGTATTTTTTTTTATTTTTTTACAAAAATTTTTTTTGTTTTTTTAATTTTTTTTTTACACCATTCACATTTCACACTTAATAACTTGTTAGATTAATTCTACAGGTTATTACGGTCATGTGGATACCAAATATGTGTAGGTTTTTTTGTGCGTGTAATTTATGTACAATTATTTTTTATTAAATATTTATTTTTATTTTATTATTTATTTTTTTTATTCTTTTTTTTACACTTTTTATGGTTTTTTTGTACTTTTTTTTGACTCCCATGAAGGGAGAACTGTTTAACATTTTTTTTTTTTTTTTTTTTTTACACTTAGTAATGTATTAGCATATTCATATATGCTAATACATGCTAATCTGTGTCAGTCTGACACAGGCAGTGATTAGGACAGCACACAGTGCATCCTAATCACTGGCTTCTTACACAGACAACTCTGGGGCCATGCTAGGTCCCCAGAGCTGACTGTGCAGCCGGTCCCTGAGCTCTGTCGGGTGACCGGGCGTTCCGATCACCGACAGAGCAGGGGATCCCGTTGATTGCGCTGCGGTAACGCACCGCCGCAATCAAAGGGTTAAAGCACGGGTTGCGGAGGTTTCCTCTGCTCCCCGATGCCTGCAGGAGATGCTCTGGAATCGGGGCTGTGTAGTTCAGCCCCGATCCTAGCGCAGCTGTGGCGCCGGGCGCCGCAAACCCGATGTCTGCAGCGACGTCAAAAGACGTCGCTGCAGACGAACGACCCGCACCGGCCGCCGTCAAAAGACGGTGCGCGGTCGTTAAGGGGTTAAAGTGTCTCACAACTCTTTATATATGTGCGTCGTTGTGAGACACAATTATGCTCCAAAAAGGGGCATAGAGTGTATGCGGCAAAATTTCTCACAGCCTCGCCACTGTGAAATTGGTATGGATTGATACCATAGTTTCACGGCACATTTTGTAGTGACACATTCATAATTATGTCGTACGAATCTGGCTCCACATGCCATGAATTGGTGTATACAAAAGTGACGGGTCTGTCACAGCATGCACCAGATCTTGGTGTAGGACAGTTCGTACATCTGTCGTTTTTTGGCTGAAAGCACAGCAGAAAACTGGCACAGGCCATTCATACATGTCGCCCTGTCCAATAATCAGAGCCAGTTTCCATCACTTGGCTCTATTATTCATACTATAGATTACTAATGATCGTAAAATCATTTGGAGAGTTAATTACAATGATAACACCTATGACCAATTTAAAGGAGTATTCCGGCATTCAGATAGAAAACTTGAAAGGAGGCTGCAGGGTCATTACACACAGAGCAACAGAAGAACACTAATCCTAAATCCTTAAAGGGGTTGTCTCACTACATTGATTTAACTTACCCAGTCCTGTTTTCTTGGTTTCATTTTGAATTCAGGGGCATGTTTACTGGCTTCTATTAGGCTGCAGTAGAAGCCGGGTCTGTAGCTATAGCAACCAGTGCTGGCAGCCTATCATGAGAGTTAGAACAGGTCTGTAGATATAGCGACCTGAGGAGCAGATGCAGCCCATACAAGAGGGGATATCTAGGAATAGGTAGGACGTTATTAATGGACATATATTGCAAAGTGACTTGTTTCTGCAAGATCTTTAACATAAAAAAAAAAATCCTTGTAGTGAAACAACCCCTTTAACAAGTATAATTGACATATTTTGTCACACTACTGCTTCCTATGTGCTCCATCTCTGTATAGCAAGAGTGGGCTTGGCTTCAGTTACAACTCATGTGGGTAGCAGACTGTTGTTCCCATCATGCATTAGGGTATATTCACACGGCTTATTTTGGGGTGCATTTCGCCACGTATTTCGCGGCGTACTGCGCTTAAGGGAGATAATTGACATGTCAATTACTTGCGGCGAATACGCGCCACGAGTAATGAATGCCTATGGGGCAAGCAGGCTGCCGCCCCTCCCCCCCCGCGCTGCGGGAGTATGCGCTAATCAGCGTGACTCCCAAATCACCCGATGTAATTGCGGCCGTACTGCACTGGCTGCTGAAGAGCAAGTCTCCAGGCTCATGTTGTTTTTCCTCTCTGCTGAGTCTCACACATTATTTCGAAGTTACCTCTCCTCCCATCCCCTGCTTCTTTATAGACACATGACTCACCTTTCCAGTCTGGAAATTAACCACAGGTCGTATCCCCTGGCAACAAGCTATAAACATCACATTTTGAGGCACTAATTGGTGAGTAACTATGTGGGAAACTACTGATAATATTTAAAATCTATGTTTTGAAGATTTGTACCTCGTCTCACACACCAATAGGAGTAATGTTTTCTACACCGGGATACTCCTTTAAGTCATAAAAGCCAACCTTACATCTTCAACATTGTATTACATCATTAGCACATACCATAATGATTGATGACTATAAATTGCAACCCACCACATCAGAAAGAAAGTCACCTGGTTGGGAAAAATACGTCTTACCAATAATCCCAAAAAATTGTCTTTTTTTATTAAAAGTGCTATTTGGATACTGTACATTACCTAGGCACTATGTGACGATGTTAAAGGGGTGTTCCCACCAAAGACTTTGATGGCATATTGCTAGGAAAAATCAAAGTCTCATAGTTGTGGGTCCTCTTCGACTCGCGCTTATCTCAGGAAGGGGTTCCTAAAAATTATGGCTCAGAATGCAGATCGGGTCGCGTTTGCTCTCTCTATTCTGTTCTATGCGCATTCTGAGTACAGGGGATTGCCGTGTTTGGCTGTGCTCGGAACTCTTATAGGACAGAATGGAAAGTCATGCACAAGTGCAACTAGCTCTCCATTCTAAACCATAACTTTCAGAGGCCCGATAGGTGTAAGTTTCATAAAATAGCGCGTACCCATCAGCCTTTGATGGCATAATCTAGTGATAAGCTCTTAGGTAGACATGTATAAAAGGGGTTTTCACACATTTCTGGGTTATATGTGTCTACAAGTGTCACCCACTGCAGAGGGTCTGACAAGGAAACCTTATATGTTTTATGTCCATCAGATTAGGGATGACTGTCCAAGTAGGATGCTTGGGATCCCTTACTGGAGTTAGTAAATTACTGTATATGTAAGGTTTTCCTGTTAATAGGTTGTGTTCCACCAGACTTGATGATAGAAAAGGAGTTATTCCTTCAGAAGTAGAAAGGGATAAATTGAGATGTTAGAAATCAGGTTTTTAAATAGTGTGTATAGAGGTTAAGTGTTATACATAATAAAAGTTACGTTTTAGTGGTTTTATAGATTGAGAACTGATAGAGTTTAAGTTTGTCTATGGCAAAATAGTAAATATAGTTCTGGGGCGGTGTCACACCGCACTCATAATATTAGACACATATATGAATGGAGGTCGGCAAAACTAGGCGCACTACTACTCAAACAGGCAGACCTATTTCAATGTGGTCTGCCTGAGCCTGAGGAGTCGAAGTGGAGCTAGATTTGCCATTAGGGCAAAAAATGTCCCTTATTTCTCAACTTACACCAGTACAATAATAAAAAGTAATTTCTGATAATTATCAAACTATATAAAATTTAATTATTGAAATTTAATAAAATATGTCATCATATAAAATTGATATAAAAATATATAATATCCCAAAAATATTAAAATATCTCCTATAAAATGTTTTTAAAATGAATAGAATCTAAAACTAATTTTACTTAACTCACTGATGTTGTTGTTCAGATTTTTACATTTTTAATTTTTACTATATTAAATTTGAAATTTACTTTTGCTGCTCTCATCCTTTATTCTACATACAGCAAGAGCCAGCACAGCACAGGTCTTGCTGTATGGTCTTACCATAGTTTCTATTCACTGACATGCTATTCTAATGACTTCTCTTTTATTTCCAGCCTATCTATAGCCTTTACACATGTTTGTGCGCCTAAGTTCCATAATGCGGCAAACACACAGACGAGGCGCATCAGACTATAGACACCATTTGTAACCGCACAAAAAACACTTTCATTCTTTCAGACGCATTATACACCGAAAACGAGATGCGATAATTCACTTCGAAGTGCCTTCTTTCATATACAGTATGTCTCCCTTAATGTCTATGTTGGGAACATCCTTTTAAGCAAGCTGTATATAGAAGCACTATCTTGGCCCCATAAGGTGGCATTGTGCCATCTAAATACTGTAAGTCTTAATTCAGGCCTTAATCTGCTTTTTGTTTGATCTTCAGTTTCCTTTAAAACACGTCTTGCTTGTCATGGTTTTTTGCAAACATGAATAAAAGAAAGACAGTAGTGTTTTACCTTTACTGCAACGAGTATCTTATCCTGTTCAGGGTATAAGTTATAGCATTCTGCAAGAAAGACTTTGCCAAAAGCTCCTTCTCCCAGTTCTCTCTTTAAGACAATGTTATGTCTCTTTATATGCTGAACAACTGTAATGATAAAAAAGACATAAAACATCATTTACTAGAAAATGTGGACATAATTGCATGTTTATGATATTATTGGAATATTTAATATTCTGGATTCTGACAGATAGTATATCAATATGAATTAAGCAGTGATTATTGATGTTTTCTGATACTCTCTGTAAAGATGAAATAGTTACAGATGTTAAAGGTCAATCTAAAAAATGAATGACAAAGTAAACCTTCTATGTGAGAGACCTAGTTGAACAAGACCTAAACTTATAGTTGTACTGCACAAACTACTGCAACGCTGTCACATCTAAGGTCCAACTGTATCTTCCAAAAATATTAATGTGTTCGTGTTATGTTGAATAATAAGTAGATGACTGAGAAAAGAAAAATGGATGGAAGATTATATATTTGGTTATTCCACAAAGGCTGCAAGATGTGTTTTAACTTGCCGACGAACTGCCATTTTTCACAATGACTAAGTGCAAAGGCCATAGACTCTTGCATCCTAGCTAGAAATAGTGTACACTCATGCTTCAACATTATCCCTTTTTTTCCTGGTTGAAGTTGAATTATACACTGTATGTACAGTAAATTAGTATGTTGCCTAAGAGTGTAGCATACCAGATAAATGGTTCTCCAGTAGCCACCGGATTCAATACTAATGTTCATGGTAGCTTAAGGTAATGACTATTTCAATTCTCATGTAGTTTACTTAAATGGTGATATTTTGATTTAGTTTATTATATAACTTAATTTATTATAAAGAAGCATGTGTTTATATCATCAATGAAAGGTATCTTCGCACTTTTTGCATCAATCACTGTAAATTATAACTAATAGATACCCCGGACCCTAGGACAATGCAGTCATTACTGTTTCACAATTTTTTTCTCATTATATTTTATTGTTTACTTGGAATGCTTCTTTTTTCTTTAGTATACGTATATATATATTCTTTAGTATACGTATATATATATATATATATATATATATATATATACTTAAAGAAAAAAGAATTATTACAAGTAAACAATAAAAAACTATAATGAGAAAAAAATTGGTGCAAGCAGTAATGACTCTGCAGTTGTCCTAGGGTCCGGGGTATCTATTAGTTATAATATTACAGTGATTTGATGTCAAAAAGTGCTGACAGATACCTTTCAAGTTGATGATATAAACACAGTGCTTCATATTAATAATAATACTTAAAGTTATATAATAATAAAATAAGGCTATGTTCACCCGGCTTAAAATTGGACGTATTTCAGTCTGTAATTAAGCGCCGGAGTGTGCAAATTACGGCTGGAATACGTCCCAGTCATTACGGTAATCCACAGTTCTCATAGAGAACTATGGAATACGTCTCCTCTCCCTGCTCGGCGAATACGCAGAGGGGGGGAGATAAGTGACATGTGAATTACCAGCGGCGTATAATGCAAGTCTATGGGACCGGCGAGCCGTGCCGTCCTCCCCGCCCGCCAAATAAGCCGTAACGTGCATAGAACCTAGCCTAACACTCAAAATTATCAAAATTATCAGCAGTAACGACTCTGATGTGAGAGTTTACCCTTACAAAACAAAGAAAATCCATAGCACTCCACAAAAGATGGAAGCCTTTGACAAAGGCTATGTGAGGGAGCTGAAACGTTACTCATCTAGCATGGAGAAATAAATCCCCTATTTTGCTTTCAACTTTTGTGAAGTGCCATGGATCTATCTATCTATATATCTATCTATCTATATCTATATATATCTATATAGTGCAGGGCATAGGCACGGTGGAGTAAGTTTGGAAGGAATGGCTTCATCCCCTTCCCCTACTTGGGACCACCCATATCACGCTGTTTATTCCTTATGCTGCTTTCGATGTGAGTGCTGGCTATGAGTGTAGTAGGAGCCACTGGTGGATAGGTGGCATGGTATTGTTCTAGTTCAACCCTTAGGGTATGTTCACATAGCGTCTTGCATCCGTGTGAACATACGCTTTTAAGATGCGTGTCTGGATCAGTCTGAACAGACCTAGACATGCATCTAACAATTAGCAATGTGTTTAACACTGCCAGCAATGGGAAACACGCATCGGCGTTCACATGAGTGATCGCCGCTGCATGTTTGCATCACGTCTGTCGGGTCCGTCTTTTGGATGCGATCCAAGAAATGACATGCAATTCTTGGATCACATCTGAAAGACGGACCCATTCAGATGGACCCAGACACGCATCACAAAAGCGTGTGTTCACACGGACACAAGACACCGTGTGAACATACCCTTACACCCTATGGCTGGTGAATGTGGGTCACAGTGTCCTTCACAATATTAACAAGTAGGTTTTTGACTCTCCATTGGCCCACATATATAAATGCCGTAGCATGTCATGTGGTCATCCAACCACATAGTGGCAGTATTTCAATTACAAACTGGCCCTTACATCTGAATTAGATATATTATAATGCAGGAATTCAATAAAACTACAACTCTGTATTTTTTTGTGTCCTGTTGTGCCATTTTTTAGGCTATTTTATTAAGCAGTGAGTGAGCCGAAGGGGTTTGCTTTTCTCCATGCAAGTCTAAAAGTCGAAGCTTAGGTCAAGGATTTGACCAATAACATTCTCTGCTGCTCAGCAGTGAATATGAAGTTACAAGACCAGTCAATTTCTTTCTAGTTTATAAAGAAAGCTGCTAAATTATATATTCTAAGATGGCTGAATATTCATGAACAGTTGTCTTGGCTAAGACAGACAGATTAAATATAGTTGCATAAATTAATTTAGTTTTATGAATAAAATAACTCAAATCAAGCAAACCATACTTACTACATATTTACAATGTTCTAATACATAGGTAAAGAGCATTTTGTTGACTGATGCTTTTTTAATGGACAGTAATCCATTTACACTTAGAAAACAAATCATCAGAAGCGAAAGAATATATCATCAATGTTAAATCGGTAGACGTGAAAATGTCGCTTGCCCTGTGTAGAAAACGGAGCCAGGCTTTTTCAGCTATGCTCAGTATGTAGCCAAACTGCAGTATAAATAGAAAGAGCTAATCTGAGCTTGGAGAAAAGTTGTTCAGTTGACAAGTGAGACAGATTTAGAAATATTTTAATGAATTATTCTTAATGTATTTAAGGATCATTGTTAATGACTATTTAAAAGGCTTGATAACAAGTTTGACAAGCCAATCTAGCAAATGTCCTCATCACTCATCGGGCGTCTCAGAATAACGCTTACATCAGATGCCGCAATCTTAAGTCTATCAAATTTAGGAAACAAATATTTCTGTCTGATGCTCTGCTTATTTAGATTAGGAAATTTGTGGCTGAAATTCTGGGAAGCAAGAAAGAAAAACATCACAAATGGTATAAAACTAAATAGAAGAACGGCATATTTCATTTTTCTTCTAAAAAACTGGTAGTTGAATATGTAACCCTTTCTGTTTCTTTTTTCACAAAGTTATGAAAAGTTATTATACAAATAGTCAAAAACAGTTGCAAGAGTAAAACAGGACTAGATGAACAAACAATTAGAATTTGTATGTATTTTGGTTGGGCTTACAATTTTAGGGAATCCGTTTACAGATAATGGAGCTAATTCTAAGCATTCTGTGAGTGTTAATAGAGTTCCGCATTCCTTAGTCGCTTTCAAATCTTTTCAGTCAAGATTGTCAATGGGCACATGTGCTAGTGCTTAGGCTCATGGTTATCTTAACAGCATTATGGACCTCTGAGCATAGCAGTGCAGTGGACCCTGCCCAAATACATGACATCACCTCAGGTCATGCCCAAACATGACACAAAATAGGCCATGCCTCCAACCACCTCCAAGCAAACCCATATTATCATGCCACCTATGTTGGGATACCCTGCTGATGTCCTGTAGGCATCCTGTAGCCTACAAGACTAAGTGGCAGGGCAGGGAGCCAATGGGTCATTGCTCCACCATGGTTTTTAACTGTTTGCACATCCCAAGAAAACACAAATGGGTAAATAAGCAGTTCGGATCCAGGGATCCAGGACAAACATTTACCACCTGGCACCATGTTAATGGGGCCCGTAGGCAACTGCCTAGCGTACCCAATGGATAAGATAGCCCTAGGTAGGCTACCCCATAGTCTTATCATCTACATCTTTATGTACTATTGTAAAATGGCACATCGAGGGTAACATGTATGAATGGGGCTGCGCCAGTAATAATACATGTTTATGGCAGACTACAGGTGCCATATTATTGAGATGTAGGACACAGGTCCATAATCTAATTGTGGGCTTAAATGGAGTGACTTGAACCCTTTCTTCATTTTTTTCATTTTTGTCTGGTGGAAAGTGTTTATTAACCAGTGGGCAAAGAGCATATAGGATACAGGCCATGGGCAGACCTCAATGGATTGTTCTGGTGGCAACATCGAAAGTATTTTACTTTATTACTGTGCCCTTAGTACTGTCGATGTACAAATGAAATTTGACTATAAGATGTCCTAATATAGTTAAACAACGATTTTCATACCTACTAATTGCACCTTCATGTTCTCATTAAAGATGCAAAAACAAAGCAGTCTTAAGTCAAAGATTTCAGTCACTTGGGTAGTTAGAAGCAATGTGTTGGTGTTCACTTAGTTACATCTCGGAAAAAATATAAATAAAAGTCTAATTTTTGGTGGAGCTGCTATGTGATCCCTTGGTATATGCTTAACTATATTTAACTCACTACTTTTGCTCATTATATTTAGTTTTAAAGAATCATTACAAGCATCTGAAGTACATCTTTTTGCACTTATTAAAGGTTTTTGCCCATCTCATACAATCATGGATTATTGATAAGAGTGGGTTCAAATCTGGGACCCACAATTCTTTTGCGAACAGTCTCAGTTTAGAACAGAAAGGTGAACCAAATTCTCCAATTTATTTTAATTTTCCTATTCACGCCTGCTTAGCATTACTCGGAACTTCGAACAAAATGAAAATGAGAGCTCCAACCACTTCTCTGTTCTCAGTTGAGACTTTTGGTCATGCTATCTCACGAATGGTGACCATAAATTGATATGCCATAAATGTGTGAGATGGAAAACCCTTTTTACTGAAAGTGTTAATCTTTTTGAGTGTGTGTTTGAGTGGTTCACTTCACAGTAGATATATAGCACTTATCTTATGGTTATCTTAATGAGCATGAACATAGTTTTTTTTTTTTACGTAGGAAACCAGTTGGTATCAGTTATTTTATTTTATATATTATTATTATTATTATTATTATTATTTATTTTCAGTTCTTTAAAGGGAATGTGTCAACAAAAAGGACTTATTGTTTAACTCACATTTTTATGTTCAGCACCTTTTTTAAGAATTTTTTGGTTATTTTTTTTAATTTTCCATATCACTTTCAATATTTTTTAATAATTCTTAAGTCCTGCAGTTTTCACTTTGGCTACTAAGCCTAATAATAGTTTGACACTTCCTGTTCTGTACAGAAAGATTCTCAGTTGTTTGCCCATTATTAGCACAAAGAGGGTCAAACTGAAAGGAGACACCAGTGTTAATAGACAACACAGAATCTACTAATCACAAGAGGAGATAGTCACAGTTCACCCTTTCACCTCCCTGCACAGTGACTTCTCCCCAGGTCACAGAGCATAACTAGAAAAGTCTCCTATAGAAGTGATGAGACTGAGTCAGTCTTAAAGAAAACCCGTCACATAGTTTATGCCCCCCTTGCTGAGGTCAGCACAAGCTAGTGAAAGGCATGCTTTTTCCAGCGCTGAGTCCCTTATTCTGTAAAATCCCTGTATTTTTTTAGTATTTAAGGGCTCAAACGCTTTTTTTCCCGCCGGGAAAGTCTTTTAAAGAGTCAGTCTTTTTAAAACCCCACCCCATTTTGACCCTACCCACCCACCAATTTGGAAAAACCCTATTATTTAAAAGGGTAGAAAACATGTTAAATAACTGCCAGTTTGGGGGGGGCCCTAGCCTTTGCTGGCGGGGCTAACACCTGCTCATGAATAAGTTTTGGGGGGTTTTTTTTAATTTTTCTCAAAAAACTACACCCATCTTATAAAAAAAGGGGACCCCAGGGGCGGGAAAACAGCTTTGACACAACTTGTGTTTGTCCTGAAAGGGAGGGCAAAATCTTTTTAAAGGTTCCCTTTTAAGGGCCATTTTCATACGACTTATTTGGGCCGGTTTGGACCATTTGAAAGCCGTATTTGGCTTCATGCGGCTCCAATCCGTCCCAGAAACTCCCAGAAACCCCAAGTTCCTTGGGAACAAAGGGTTTCCCCGTCTCCCCTTCCCGCTCAGGGGTTTGGGCCGGGCGGGGGAAATTTACATTTTTAAAATTATTTATGGCACGTATGGGGTCGTAGATAAAGTTTAGTCTATGGGGTGGCGAGCTCCCGGGCCCCCCCCGCCCCCCCCGCCGGGGGCATCGCTGGCTGATTTATTCGGGGCTCAGGCCCCGAATTTAAAAACCCCCTTTTCCCCCAGTCTCCCGGGCTCCAGGCCTCTGCCCTTTGGGCCCCGGAGCACCGACTGGGGCCCCTTAGCTGAATTTTGCGTCCGCTGGACCCCACCCCAGGGGCCCCGGGGTTCTGCGGAGCAGAGAGAAGCCCCTCCCCCCTCCGCAGAACAGTTCGGACCCGCAGGTCCCTACTGCGGGCCGCCGGGGGCCTTTTTAGGGGCTGGAAAACTTTAAAAACCCCGGTTTACATATCAGATCAGAACATGTTTAAATGCCCACGGAAATTCAACTGGGGCTCAAATCGGGCAGTCCCATCCAAACTTTACCTCTCAATCGAGGGCCCAAACAGGCCTCACTGGGTCACCCACCTCCATTAACAGAGAGAAAAAAAAAAAAAACCCCCCAACCTGCAAAGCTGCCCTTCTTATTACAGCCTGTTGGGGTGGGGGGGGGCAGAAAACCCAAAAAGGGAACACCCCCCTTTCCCTTTTCCCTATAGGTTTAAAAAACAATGTACACCCCAAATATAAAAGAAAGTTTCTGCAAAAAAAAACATTTCTGAAAAAACGATTTCAAACCTGGGTGCCACTGGAGGGCTTTCGGCACACATGTAATTTAATGTAAACACACAGACCGCCCCCAGCGGCACATTTCTGCAAAAAGGGGAATACCTTTCGTCGAAATCCCTTTAAAAAAAGCCCTTTAGGGTATCAAACATAAATGAAAAAACTTTGAGGGCTCCGGTTCACATAAAATGATCAAAAAATGTTTTAAAACTGCCCACGACCCCTTTAAAGTGGTTTTTCAAATCGGGGATCCCCATCCTATCTTTAAATCTCAATCAGCCAATCAGGGGCCCCCT
>JAODAL010039497.1:0-37945 GCA_025379985.1 Phyllomedusa bahiana | reverse complement strand
GACCGTTGAAACTAAAAGGGGGTTCAAAGACCCTTTTCCGGCCTTTTTTTAATTGGGGGTCATGCGGTTTGGGGCTCTGCGGGGCCCGGACAGGAAAGTCAGCCCAGTGAAACTAAAATGGGGGTTGAAAACTCCTTTTTCCGGCATTTTTTAATCGGGGGTCAGCGGGTTTTGGGGGTATGTTTGGCCCGGGAAGGGTATAGTCAATGTCCAGTAAATAAAATGGTGTTGAAAGACCCCTTTTTTTCCGGCACTTTTTAAATGGGGGTATGCGGTTTTGGGGGCCAGCGTGGCTCAGGACAGGGATGCTTTTTCCATAAAACTTAAAGGGTGGTTGAAAGACTTCTTTTTCCGGCACTTTTTAATCGGGGGGTCATGCGGGTTTTGGGGGCTCATGCTGTCCCCCAGGACAGGTATAGTCAATGTCCATGAAACTAAAATGGGGGTTGAAAGACCCTTTTTTCCCGGGGCCTTTTTAATCGGGGGGTAGCAGGTTTTGGGGGCTCTGCGTGGCCCGGGACAGGTATATTCAATGACCGTTAAAACAAAAATGGTGGTTCAAAGACCCCTTTTTCCCGGCATTTTTTAATCGGGGGGTCATGCGGGTTTGGGGGCTCAGCGTGGCCCAGGACGGGTATAGTCAATGTCCAGTGAAAACTAAAATTTTGGGTTGAAAGACCCTTTTTCCGGCATTTTTTAATCGGGGGTCATGCAGGTTTGGGGTCTGCGTGGCTCGGGACAGGGATATTAGTCCATAAAACTTAAAGGGTGGTTGAAAGATTTCTTTTCCGGCACTTTTAATCTGGGGTCATGCAGGTTTGGGGCTCATGCGCTTTCCATGACGGAGGAAATGAGGAAACATTTGCTGTCCCCCGACCCAGAGGCTTGGGAAATAAGGCTCCACTCTCACATAGTGTTTGGTGCCCATTTCCCCCAACATGATCCTCGCAAAAGGCCATCAAAATGAAAAACATTTTTACGGGGTGGCCCCCCCCTGGATCCCAAACAAAACAAAACTCACACTTTCCTTCACCCCCCCAAAAAGAGAGTAAAATGCGGGAAAATGGAGACCTTGCTGATTGATCAACTGGAGACATTGTTGCGTCTTTTCACATTCCCCAATTCCGGTGGAACAACACAGCCGGACAGATAGAGTGCCAATACCTAGGGGCACAGCGCAGCACAGCAAGGGGGCAAACCCTAAGGGGTGGACCTCTGGCAATCTTTATTTCCCACTCACCAACGCATGAAAGCAGGGCAACATCCAACACACAGAGACCAGTTTAAAGTCAGGGTGCACACTATCCCGTCTCAACACCGATGTTTTGTAGTTTTCCGGACCCAAAGACTTTGGGTACCAAAATGGCGAAGGGCCCGTGCCCTCGCCACCCCATAGAGGGTTGTCCGCCCCCGGGCCACGTCATATCTGGGGGACCTTAGACAGTGGGGGAGTCTTTACAGACAAAGGCACCCCGGTTTTCCCACAAAAATGGGGATGTTTGATTTCATCAAGAGAATGGGCAGGGATCTCGTGAGTTGTGGCCCCCAAATTTGCCAAGGTCCCGATTATTTGCCATCACTTCACATTCCTTAAAACGAAATGGTCCTCTTAGAATTTTTTTTTAAAAATGACATTCTTACGCAATTTTTATTTCTTTTCCCAAAATTCATTTTTTCTGGTTTTTCTGTGAGGAGACTGTAAAAGACAGCAAGGTTTCAGACAAACCGTATTCCATTTACTCACTTTATCTATAGAAGTTTTTTTGCATTGTCAATGGTTTTGAGGTTTTTCCGTGAGATACAGCTATAATTTTGGTTCCCTTTTGGAAAAGAAATGTGGCTTCTAATGGCATTCTCCATCACAATTTTTAATAGGGGTGAAATCATATTTTTAATTTTTTGGGGTCATGTTTCTGGAGATTCAAATAACAGGGCCTTTGGAACAAAATGTGGTTCTAAGTGGCATTCTCCCCACAATTTTTTTAAAAGTGGCTGAGAAGTATATTTTTAATTTTTGGGTAATGCGCTTTTAAAGCAGCAATACAAGGGCCTATTTTAAAAAATGTTGTTTCTAACATACTTTTTTTCTTCACAAATTTTCCAAAGTTCAAGGGTCACTTTGAATTTTTGGGGGGATTTTGCTGTGACATGCACTATACAAAAGGTACTATTATAAAAAAAAAGTTGTTTTTTTTCAGACATTTGTTCTTTACAATTGTCAAGAGTGGCTCAAGGTGATGGTGCTGTCAGAAAAAAGGGAAAAGGTAGGGCACTGTTAATGGGCACATATTCAAAATGATTGTTTTTTTCAAGACTTTAACAAGCTACAAATCCCCTTTTTGAGAAACCCATTTAAAAATTAAAAAAAGAGAAACAAAGACAAGGGGGGTTCACCTATTTTAAAAAAATGTTTTCTAGATTAAAAAACAAAAAAATTGCCCTGACAAAATAGCTGGGAAAAAAACTTTCCCCGAATTGTCAAGGGAGGTACAGGGAAAAATTTACCAATGTAGGTTTTCAGGGACAAGTATGGGGCACGGACAGGGAAAAAAGTACCCAGAAAAATTTCCCCGACTTGAGTAAAATAGAAAAAGAATGCCAGAAAAAGGGCACCCGGGTGGGAAAAAGGAGCGTTAACCACCAAAAATTTTCCCAATGAACTCAATGGTCCCACTCATACGAGGGGCAAGCGCTACCAAGGGGAAGGGGACAATATGTCCAGTAAAAACTAAAATGGGGTTAAAGACCCTTTTTCCGGCACTTTTTAATCGGGGGTCATGGGGTTTGGGGCTCATGCTGTGGCCCGGGACGGGTATATTTAAATGACCGTTAAAAACAAAAAAGGGGTTAAAAGACCCTTTTTTCCGGCATTTTTTATCTGGGGGTCATGCGGTTTTGGGGTCATGCTGTGGCCCAGGACAGGTAATCAATGTCCAGTGAAACTAAAATGGTGGTTAAAAGACCCCTTTTTCCGCATTTTTTAAAATCTGGGTCATGCATTTTTGGGGCTCATGTTTTTGGCCGGACAGGTAAAGTCAATGTCCAGTGAAACTAAAAGGTGGTTGAAAGACCCCTTTTTTCCGGCCTTTTTAATCGGGTTTTCATGCAGTTTGGGGCCATGCGTGGCCAGGACGGGATAGTCATGTCCAGTGAAACTTAAAGGGTGGTTGAAAGACTTTTTTTTCCCGGCATTTTTTAAATCGGGGGGTCATGCGGGTTTGGGGGCTATCTGTGGCCCGGGACAGTATATCAATGTCCTTAAAACTAAAATGGGGGTTGAAAGCTCCTTTTTCCGGCATTTTTTAAATCTGGGCCCCATGCAGTTTGGGGGCTCATGCTGTGGCCCAGGACAGGTATTTACAATGACCGTTGAAACAAAAAAGGTTTTTTCAAAGACTCCTTTTTCCGGACTTTTTAATCTGGGGTCATGCGGGTTTTGGGGGCTCATGCTGGGGCCCCGGGAAAGGTATAGTCAATGCCAGTGAAACAAAAATGTGGTTTGAAGACTCCTTTTTTCCGGCACTTTTTAATCTGGGTCATGCATTTTGGGCTCATGCTGGGGCTCAGGACAGGGAAGTCTATGTCCAGTAAAATTTTAAATGGTGGTTGAAAGATTTTTTTTTTTCCGGCCTTTTAATCTGGGGGGTCATCAGGTTTGGGGGCCATGCGGTTCCATGAGGGATAATAAGTCATTTCAAGTAAATGGGGTTTTAAAAAATACGCCTTCTGGCACTTTTTCATTTTGGGTGAGCAGGTTTTTAAGGGGCATGCTGTGGTACAAGACAGGGGTAGTGAAAGGTCTTGATTTTATTTCTGTGGGTTTTTTAACCTAATGTTTCCAAGATGTAGCACAACCATTTTACTGTTTGGATGTTTAATTTCCCGCTTCTCCCCCACTTTTTGGGGGTAAGAAGAAAGGGGTTGTTGCTTCCCATAGACTTTAATGGTCACGGCGATCATCTATCATACCATCGAATATCTTGTCGATGATGGCCAAAATATCGACCATCACCGATGGGGCGAAGCCAATAAGCCCCCAAAACTCAAATACCCATCCTCTAAAAGAAGGGGAGCAGAATTACCCCTTCTAAGCACCAAAAATCCTCCTAAACACTTCACCGGACACGAAAGCGCCCCCGACACCTCACCCAAACAACTCTATGACCTCTCCTAGACAGATCAGCTTGACCCACCACAAAAAAATCCAATCTATCACTAAAACTCAAAACATCCTTGACCAGCAAACCACCCCCTTCCCCAAATAGGGGAAACCCAATTAATGTGAAATAAGAAAAGTAAAAGAAAAAGAAAGCGGGAAAAAAGATTCAAAAATTATGAAAAAAAAGAATAATAAAAATAAAGTGAAGGGGGAATTATGTTTTATAAAAACCCCTAGATGATGCAAAGTCTTTTGTGCTATCCGGCATCTGCCAAAGTTTGAATCCGAAAGCCAGCGCAGCGAAGAAACGAGAGACTCTGGAAACCGACCAACCGTCCCTCTTAGCCTAGACCAACCAACATAACAGGGCCCCAATTGTATCACCATAGGAAACTACATAACCCAAAGTCCGCAGCCAGTTGATCCACAAATGCCAATCTGAGTCATTAGCCGACTTGGTCCTATCAGCCAACGACCCTTGAATCTAGTGTCCCGCATACCACGTTCCAGAGCTAACAGGGGCATTCTTCGCCCTTGCTCGCTGCCTCCAGGGTTAAGGTACAGAAATGATCCCACTGAAGACAAGAAAGAGAATCAGCAATGGAATTACGAACACTCGGTAAATGCTCTGCAACCATGCGTTCAACGACAAGCACCATAAAACAAAATGCCACAACAATCGAATCACCGGGGGCGAAGACACTGATAAGCTGTTGATGACCTGCACCACTTCCAGGTTATCACAATGAAAGCGAACTCTCTTATCCCAGAAACACGCTCCCCAAAGTTCCACTGCCACCACAATGGGAAACAACTCTAGCAAGGCTAGATTCTTCACCCAACCAGGCCCGACACAAGCCATAGGCCAAGCCCCTGTGCACCACCAACCCTCCCCCCTCCCAATAGCCCCAAAGCCCGAACCGCCAGCTGCGTCAGTAAAAACGTCAATCTCTGCGTTGGAAACCGCTTCACCCAGGATAATGGAATGACCATTGTACTGACTCAAAAATTTGTTCCAAACCATTAAATCATCCCTGAGCTCACCGTTCAAATGCACAAAATGGTGTGGCGCCCGACCTCCTGCCACCGCCCTCGCCAAACGGCAGCAAAAAACCTGACCCATCGGCATTATCCGACAGGCAAAGTTAAGCTTCCAAAGAAGTGACTGCAACTCTCTACGAAATCCTCCGCAAACGATAGGTCCGCCTCCCCATCTCCTGCAACGAAACTAGCTTATTATCCGGCAATCTACATTCCATTCTATCCAAATCAATGCAAATACCCAAAAAACTGATACACGTGGACGGGCCGACTGTCTTCTCTGGCACAAGAGGGACCCCAAAACGACTTACAACCCACTCAATTGTCCGCAACAAGGACAAACAAATATCCGAATTTACCGGGTCCACGCAAAAGAAGTCATCAAGAAAATAAATCACTTATGGCAGACCTGACACGTCCCAAACCACCCATTCCAAAAATGAACTGAACGCTTCAAAATATGCAAAAGATATAGAACAACCCATTGGGAGGCAACGGTCCACAAAGTACTCCTCACTCCAATAACACCATAACAGCCTCACACTCTCCGGGTGAACCGGCAGCAAGCGGAAAGCGGACTCAATATCCATTTTCGCCATCAAAGACCCCCTCCCAACCAAACACACTAAGCCCAACACCGCATCGAAAGACTTGTAAAAAACTGAACACAAATCCTATATAAAATTGAATAATATAAAAAAATTTAATTATTATAATATAATATAAATGTAATATTATATTATGTAATATCCAGAAAATGTTTATAAAATTATATTGTCTAAAATTAATATTAAATTAAATAATATAAATTAATGAAACCAAGACAGCATCTACCATAAAGGGTATTTGTAGAGTCAGCGTAGTATTATCAGTGATTAAAAGTACATCACAGTAGGCTAGAAATAAAAGAAAAGGTGTTAGAATAGAAGGTCAGTAGTAACTAGAAACTATGGTGGTGATATTGCATGGCATACCACAAGTCTGTGTCAGCTCTTGCTGTATGTTAAATAGAGGCAGACCCACTGACCTACATTTTGATGAACGAAAATTAACATACTAAATAAAAGCATAAAAAAGTATTTTGTAGGATTTTAATTATGAAAAGGGAAAAATCATAAAATCAGGACAAAATTTTATTATTTACATAATACATTTTACATTAGAAAAGCAACTCAATTAACTTCTTTAAACTCTACAGAGAAAAAGAGAAGCTCATAAACGTCAATCATTCTCTACTATGTCACAACGCTCTCCCTGTGTCAATCTCAATTTGTGGTTAGAATGTTGCAAGAGAAAGGTAGCTATTACTGTCAATCATAGTTAAGTTTGTATTCTGTTACTTCTCTTCTCTATAGATACTAGTGCAATTCATTGAGTTAAATTTCTAATGAAAAATTAACTAGTCATGTGTCCCTTTATGTGAGAATAACTTTTTGACACTTTAACCTATCCATGTGATTCAGAGACTGTTTTCTCATGACACATTGTGCTTTAAGATAGTAAGAAATTTTGGTCCAAAAAAATGCTTGTTTATTTGCGAAGAATATCAAATTATTGTGAAAAATGTGAAAAATTTACCAATTTCAAACTTCAAAAATTTCTGCATTTTAAGACAGATAGTTATTCCACTCAAAATAGTTTATAACTAGCATCTACCATATGTCTGCTGTAGTTTGGCATCATTTTTTTAAATGTGTTATTTTTTTTTTACGACATTAGGGGGCTTAGAAATTTAGTAGTAATTTTAAAATTTTCAAGAAAATTTGCAATATAAATTTTTTAGGAACCAGTCCAGTTCTAACGTGACTTTGATTGACCTGTATGTTAGATACCCCCATAATAAATGACCTCATCAAAGAAACTCCCCCCCATAAAGTATTCAAAACCGCATTTAGGAAGTTTTTTAAAACCATTGGTGTTTCACGGGAAATTTAAAAACAAAGTGGAATGAAATTTCAAAATTTCCTTTTTTTGCAGATTTAAATTTTTATACTTTATTGAAAGAAAGGAAAATGTTATCGGGGAAATGCAATTTAATTTGGGTCCCCAGATTCTGCCGTTGTCAGAGTTTTCCCTATTGGCCCTAGTGCATTATTTGGTAAACCTAAGCCCAAAATAGGGGGGCACATACGGGACTCCCCCTACTGGATCGGGGCCTCATTTTATTAAAATTTTTTATTTGGGGGCCCATTTCAGGTTTGCGGACACCCTAAGGCCCCCAAAAATTAATAATACCCCTAAAAGACCCCATAGGAAATTTTTTTTACACCCCTTAAGGAATATATCCGGGGTGTGTGAGTATTCGACCCCAGTTGTTTCCAAATTTTTTGGTTGGGCCTGAAAATAAAAAATATATTTTTTTTCCCAATAACTGCAATTTTGCTAAAAATTTTTAAATTTTTAAAAGGAATTTGGAAATAAAGCCCCAAAATTTGTTTTTACGAAATTTTTCTTCCAAGTTCGGAAATACCCTACATGGGGGTTTTGTAAATGCTTTTTGGGGCGCAGGCGGGGGGTAAAATGGGGGAGCGTTTTTGGCTTTGGCGCACAAAATTTTGGGGGGGGGCCCATGTGATTCAAACCCCCAAAAGTATTTTAGAACAGGTAAAACCTTCCAAAGTTGCCCCATTTTGGATTCAACACCCCTCGGGTCTATCAAATGTGTTTTTTGCATTTTGGGTGCACGGGTTTCCGAAATTTTTTTTTGCGGGGGGGCCCAAAGGAAAATGGAGGGGTAAAAACCAGTTGCCATTGTTTTTGGGCTTTGTTTTTACAGTTTCGCCTCAGGAAAATTTTTCTATGGGGGTCGGTACAATTACAATGATTAAATTTTATTATTTTATTACTTTTACACAATAGAAGCGAGTTTTATAAAAATTGTGTTTTTTGTTTCCTATTCTGACAGCATGCTTTCTTAATTTTTTGCATAGGACTGCTTGGGGGTTGTTTTTTACGAGATAAGTTGATGTTTTTTTTAGTCCCAAAATTTTGGGGGGCATATGTGCTTTAAACATTTTTTTTATTAAGGTTTTTGGGGGCATTTTGTACAAAATACAGAATCCGGGTGTGGGTTTTTTATTTTTTTTTTTTACAGCGGTCACTGCGTATAAGTGACATGTTTGTTTTACTTAGCATTTTGCGTTCAGCGATACCACTTTGTATTTTTTTTTAAAATTTTTTTATGCTTTTACACAATAAAAAACTTTTTTTTAAAAGGGAAAAAACATTTTTTTGCATGCCGCGTTGGAGCCAAACTTTTTTTTTTTTTTTTCTGTTTATGGAGTGTAGGGGGATATTTTTTTAGGGATGATTGTGTTTTATTGGTAATCTTTTTTGGGGGAAAAGACTTTATGATCGCTTTTAAACCATTTTTTGGGAAGGCAGGTGAAGAAAATATGCAATTACAAGTTTTTTATTTTTATTTTTAATCGCTTCACCGTGCAGTATCTGTGAAAAAGTTATTTTTATTTGGGGGTTTTGAACGATTCGGGATCCCCAATTTATGTAGTTTTTTTTTTTGAAAGCACAAAGTTTTTGAAAAAAATTTTTTTTTGTGTAAAACAATATTTATGCATCGCTATCTTTTAAAAGCCGAACTTTTTAATTTTCCTATACAAGCTGTGTAAGGACTTTTTTCGGGATGAAAATGACGTTTTAATTGGATCACTTGATGTTATATGAGTTTTTTTGTGCTTTTTACTCCATTTTTTGGCTGCGGGATGAACAAAAAACGCAATTCTTGATGTTTATGGGGGGTTTTTTTTACGGGTTCACCCTTGGGTTAATAAACATGTAATTTATAGGGGGGGGTTGCTACGCATGCGGAGATAAACCAAATATGGGTACTTTATTTATTTTTGATCTTTTTGGGGGATTTGGGGTTTGTAAAGGGGGAAAAGGGGGTTTTTTACGTGTTTTTATTTATTTTTTGTGTTTGTGTTTTTTTCTTTTTTTTTCCCCTTTTTTTACTTTTTCCACTTTTACACTTTTCCCCAGGGGGGAATTGCTGAACGATCGTCCCAATCGTTTGAATAGGGAAAAGACCAGTTTCGTGTATGGGTCCCTGGCAATTTCAGTCCGTGCCACAATATTGTGGGCATCGTGAGTCACCGAAAAACCCCGGGTGGTCATTCAGGTCGGGCTGTTGATGGAGATATACGGCGTGGCGGGTTCTGCCCGGGACGCGGGGAGAGGGCTACTCCCGTGCCGCACTGCGATGTCGCTTTACATGTGCGAATTGGGGGGTTTCCCCCGGGCCCTGGGGGAAAGCGGCTGATGCCGCGGGGAAATTTTCGGGCCCGGGTTTCCCTGCCCGCGATCTTGCCGGGTGCTTTGTGATGGCAAGATCGCCATGACGTACTCTATCAATTTTGGGGGGAACCCCTACCCCACCCTTAAAAATATGAGTCGGCAAATGTTGGTAAGGGGTTAATAATAAAATTTTTTGGGATTTTTTTATTTTTCTTTTTACTACTTTAAATGAAACAAAATTTTAATAGATGGTGATGTGTTTTGAAAATTTTAAATTTTTGGGGCTCTAACCTTGTTTTACATAAAAGAGTCGCAACCACAGGTCTTGGTGAACTTGGTGACCAAGCAAGACGTACCATAGTTTTTCCCATTCATGCGTGTATATTAAGGCTTTTCTTTTATTTTAGCCCGCTGTGATGGCTTTAAATATATAATACTAAATAAAGGGATTTATTTTAGTGCTGGTTGGGTTTTCTAATTTTATATTATTTAAGTGTAAATACATTTTATATTATTTAATTGGACGTTCATTTTATGTCATATAATTTTATATTAATTTTACATTTTTGGAGGCTATTTTATTTAATATAGTTTTAGAATTAACATCAGTAAGCATGGCCCTAGCTGTCAGGAATTCTGTAGAGTTTTTTCTACTTTTTCACTATGCGGCATTGTCAGGAGGGTCAGTGCTCACTTAAGGGTCAACGGCCTGACTTGGGGTACGCAAGGTCAGACGGATACGGTTTCACAGTTAACCCCTGTCCACACGGGCACAGGAAGACACAGGGAGTGCGAGAGACTAACCTACTCGCTCACAAGCCTGAACGTCTGGGAGAGATCTCTTTCCCTGTACCGGTGAAACAGATCTCTGCCAGCCCAGTAAGCTGCCACCAGTTCCTCGTTAGTTATAATCATGGTCCGTTACAGACTCATAGCCAGGCCAGGAACCTGCCTTGGGTAGCGATTTATTAGAGACTGAGAAAAACGGACACCTGGGAACGGGGCAATCAAGACAACAGACCAGCTCAGGATCAAAGTTTATAAATACACAGGGATACAGCTATACATATACTGGTCAGAGGTGCACATTTGGATATATATATGGGTATTGACAAAGAAGCGGCAAGATGTATCTAGTTACCTTAGGTGCGCCTTGTGCTGGGTATACATAGGGGTGAATGCAACCTACTGGAAGCTCTGGGTACACTCGGCATAACCCCTTTCCCAATGGAGACGACCCTGGGCAAAGGTGGGCCCAGACTTTTAACCATACTGGGACATCCGACATCACATCCCTGTTTCTCCCTTGTCACACTCCTGGGACGGTCTTGCACGCTCCTCCTTCCAGGGCCATGCTGGTTCTGGCTTCTAACACTGGAGTGGGCCACATACTGGCAGGGAAATGGGACAGAGCCAGGCTAGTGGTACCATCAGAACTGGATGGGCCTAAGCTACAACTGGGTAACAAACACTGGATTGCTGCTCTGTTCCTGTTACCAGTTATCTGTTTCTACCTGCCCGTGGATCCTACAAGTGAGGGAGTAGCAGCTATGCATGTGGGGCGCTTTCATTTTTCAAAATATGAAGCTGGGGTATTTTCCCCAGCCTGTGACATACGGTTATTCCCAGTGTCGGACTGGGGGGTCTGGGGCCCACAGGGGAGTTGATCTTGGGGGCCCACCCTACTGTACATGAAAATATTACCGGCCTCTCAGACATAAATGCGCCCATTTTACCACATAATACAGTGTGCAAAACAGAACTGTATTGTGTAGTACACAAAACCAAGGGTGTCACAGATTTGTCAGTCTAACATATCATAGACACCAGGCTAAGTAGCTCCATCCATATACCCCACCACCAGCCCACATAAAATATCCCCCTCCCTCCACCCACATACAATATCCCCTCCACATTTCCCTTGGTCACGCACCTCACCACCTTCTAAACTAAACATCAGCAAGAAAGTAAAAGTGTGACTCCTATCACAGGGTCAGGAGTTCCCTCACTTTTACAATCAGGGACACGTGTACGCTGCCACTATACTAATGTCGATATAACACCGCCATATAGAGACTACATTGAGGTCAGACACTAGCTCAGCTCAAATCACGTTACAGTGAATACAGCACTGATCGCTGAAATCAGGGACTCACCAGAGACGTCCTATCTGTTGAGTCGTTTTCTTCTCTCATGAGTCGTTCTTTTTCCCTTTTCTTCTGCATCCGTTCCACACCGCCATGATGACTTGTCCCGGCCACCACTGAACCCTGCAGAATTTACACACAAATATCTTAGAATCCTCAATTTTCCAGCATCTCTTTACCTTTTCCCACCTCTGTACAAACTTCCCAGGGGTGGAAGAACAGGTACAAGCCATAACTTAGACGCCTTGTATTCTAAGGGGTTGGAGGGTGGGTAGAGGACTAACCCCCTGGAGATAATGCTAAAACTCAATTATATTATCAGGTACGTAGGCAAATGGGAATGGCCCCAGGTAACTAGATAGGCCCTATTTAGGTAGGTAGACCCCCGCTGGATAAGTTGGTAGGCCAGCCCCAAGTAGGTTGGTGGGTACCTAGCCAAAGGTGGGTAGGTAAGTAGCCCCTAGTTAGATAAGCATGCCCCAGTTAGGCAAGTTGATAGGCTACAGTTAGGTTGGTGGACCCCAGTTAGGTAGGATGTAGGAAGGTGTTGATGAGTCCCAGTTAATTAGGCTGTAGGTAGATGGTTTCCCCCAGTTAGGTAAGCTGTAGGTAGTTAGGGTCCCCGTTATATAGGCTGCAAGCAGTTAAGGACCCCCCTTTAGATAGTATACAGGCAGTTAGGGCCTTCTTTAGGTAGTATACAGACAGTTAGGGGTCTCCTTTAGGTAGTATACAGGCAGTTAGGGGTCTCCTTTAGCTAGTGTGCAGAAAGTCAGGGCCCCCTTTAGCTAGTGTTTAGGTAGTCAGTGACCCCTTTAGATAGTCAGGGCCCCCTTTAGGTAGTCAGGGCCCCATTAGGTAGTCAGGGCCCCCCTTAGGTAGCCAGGGCCCCCTTTAGGTAGCCAGGGCCCCCATTAAGTAGCCATGGCCCCATTAGGTAGTCAGGACCCCCTCTAGGTAGTCAGGGCCGCCTTTAGGTAGTCAGGGCCCCCTTCAGGTAGTCAGGGCCCCCTTAGGTAGTCAGGGCCCCCACTTTAGGTAGTCAGGGCCCCCCTTTAGTTAGCCAGGCCCCCATTAGGTAGTCAGGGCCCCCTTTTGGTAGTTAGGGCCCTCCTTTAGGTAGCCAGGGCCCCCTTTAGACAGCCAAGGCCCCATTAGATAGTTAAGAATCCATTTAGGCAGTCAGGGCCCCATTTAGGTAGCCAGCGCCCCATTAGGTAGCCAGGGCCCCATTAGGCAGTCAAGGCCCCATTTACGTAGTCAGGACCCCCATTAGGTAGCCAGGGCGCCGTTAGGCAGTCAGGGCCCCCTTAAGTAGTCAGGGCCCCCTTTAGGTAGCCAGGACCCTATTAGGTAGCCAGGGCCCCAGTAGGTAGCCAGGGCCCCATTAGGAAGTCTGGGCCACCTTAGGTAGTGGGCGCCCCATAATTTAGCCAGGACCCCATTAGGTTGCCAGGGCCCCATTAGGTAGTCAGGGCCCCCATTAGGTAGCCAGGAGCCCATTAGGTAATCAGGGCCCCCTTAGGTAGTCAGGGCCCCATTAGGTAGCCAGGACCCCATTAGGTAGCCAGGGCCCCATTAGGTAGTCAGGCCCCCATTAGGTAGTCAGGGCCCCCCTTTAGGTAGTCAGGGTCCCATTAGGTAGTCAGGGCCCCCAATTAGGTAGTCAGGGCCCCCCTTTAGGTAGTTAAAAAAAAAAAGAGCCACTTACCTCGCTCCCGCTCCCGGCCGCTCCCCACGGGCTACTGCCGCCCGGCATGGGCGGCGCAGTGATGTGACGTCACCGCGCGCCTACGTCACCGGTAGGGGCCGGCGCTTGGCAGACTTAAGGCCTAGCGCCTTAGGTCTGCCAGGGCACCGCGCAGCCCGGAATGGGGGAATTTTCCCGCTCCAGGTCCTGTCTCTACCTGGGACGCAGACCGGCGTTAGGACCGGGTGCAGCGGACGGGCCCCGGGGTGTGTCGGTACTGTCTCCGGGGCCAACAGCAGCTCGGGGCCCACCGGGGGATTCACCGACCCCGCGGCGTCCCAGTCCGAGCCTGGTTATTCCATAATTGTTTATGAAATCCCGACTCTGCTGTGACCCGTCCATCTCTTTGAACCACTTCACACCTCTCTCTAACTACAGCCCTTATTGCCTGGGTTTCCAAAATGTCTGTGAGAAACCTGTGAAAATTGGTGATAGGGCCTTTGAAGCAGGACCACATGCTGAGACTCACTCCCTATCTGATGGAGAATTGGTTTCTCCTGACCTTTCATGATCCAGTAATCGCTGGATCAAATTATATTTAATTTCATCAAATTCCCCCCCTTTAGAGGGCACCAGGGGGCAGTACCTTTCAGTGTTCTCATGGCGCCTGCTTGCCCTCTCCCCCTGTCGGGACAACCCATCGGCGTTGCAGTGGTCTCGGCCCTTCCGGTTACAAATGGCAAAGTGGTACTGTTGGGGCACAAGGCTCCAGCGTAGCAAACTCCCATTGGTTACAGAGACACTGTTTAACCAGCTCAGGGGGTTGTGGTCTGTCTCCAAGATGAAATGGCGCCCATATAAGTAAGGCTGCAGATGCTGCAGGGCCCACACAATTGCCCATATTGAGCCGAAAGCTTCTGCTTCCCTTGGCAGAAGCTTTCGGCTCAGGTACACAATGGAGTGTTCCTGTCCCATTGTGTCAATCTGGCTGAGCACTGCACCGACGTCAAAGTCACGTGCGTCGGTTTATACTATAAACTGCCAGAAGAAGTCGGCTGCTTTTAATACCAGGTAGCTGGAAAGGGCAGCCTTGAGGTCCTGGGGGTGGGCTAGGATGCGATGGCATCTACCTTTCTGAGTTCTGGCTTCAGGGCCCCCTGCCTACCCAATGAGCCAGGTAGTGGACCTTGCTCATGCCCAGCTGGCACTTTTCCAACTTGATGGTCAAGCCTGCCTGGCAGATTACCTAAGCACCTATATCAGATGCTGGAGGTGATCCTCCCAGGTGGGACTAAAAATGGCTATGTCCTCAAGGTACGCGGCTGCATACCCTTCAAGTCCCTTGAGCAGTGTGTTGACCATCTGCTTAAAAGTGGCAGAAGCATTCTTCATGCTGAACAGCATGACGGTGGACTCATACAGTCCAAATGGGGTGATAACGGCAGAGCGTTCCCGTGTCTAACGGGTCAGGGGAATCTGCCCACGGTTCAGATCCATGATGATCAGGTACTTAGCAACTGATCGAGCAGGTCATCGACGTGCAGCATTAGGTACGCAACAGTGACTTTGACAGTATTGAGCCCTTTGTAATCTACGCAGAACCGGGTGGTCCGACCTTTCTTGGGGACGAGGACTACAGGCAAAGCCCATGCACTTTTGGATGCCTGGATGACCCTCAGCCTCAGCATCTCATCAATCTCCTTGCGCATGTGCTGCTGTACCTCGAGGGAGATCCGATATGCTGAAAATTGGATCGGGGGGTGATCCCCAGTGTCAACGTGATGGACGGCTGACTCCATCCTTCTAGGCTTGTTACTGAACAAGTCCCGAAAGGGGTGGAGAGATGCCCACAGCTGGGATCTTTTGTCCTCCCGAAGCTGTTTGCATATCCCCACATCCTCTATGGATCCACCAGCCCCAACCGGGGTGAGCATATCCAGGAGTGTCTCCATCTCTCCTTCCTCTGGCAGGTTGCACACTGAAAGGGCATATGGTTATACTGCTTCAGATATACTAACACTCATGTTGACACTCGCCTCAGTCCAGGGTATACTCTTGATTAACCCCTTCTTAGTTATTCTTCAACCATATAGATCATCAAGGCATGCATATTTTCAAAAAACTTTATATACTTTTCAAAGCTTATAATATCAAATTTTTCAGCATAGAATATGTAAAAACCTGAAGGTGCATTCACGTGCATAGTCCTTCCATCCCATTCGGGAATCACTCCTAGACGAGTCCTCAGGTATGACTGCAGGAGCTCACAACAGGGCTGATGCGCAATCCACCTTGCGACGTTTCGGAATAGAATTATTCCCTTCTCAAGCATTCTATTCCGAATCATCGCAAGGTGGATTGGCTGTCCATTCCCCGCAGCTCCAGGAAACACTTTGTACTGACGGTAGTAGACTATGTCACTCGGTACTTGAGAAGGGAGTAATTCTATTCCGAAACGTCGCAAGGTGGATTGCGCATCAGCCCTGTTGTGAGCTCCTGCAGTCATACCTGAGGACTCGTCTAGGAGTGTTTCCCGAATGGGATGGAAGTACTATGCACGTGAATGCACCTTCAGGTTTTTACATTTTCTATGCTGAAAAATTTGATGTTATAACTTATAAGCTTTGAAAAGTATATAAAGTTTTTTGAAAATATATGCATGCCTCAATGATTTATATGGTTGAAGAATGCACACTGAAAGGGCACATGCCTCCTGCTCATGAGGTGCCTTCATCATGTTTACATGGAAGGCCTTTCTCCTTCCCCAGTCATGGTCCAGGGTGACCAGGTAAGTTACGGCATTAAGTTGCTGGTGCACAAGGTACGGGCCTTGCCAGGCTGCCTGAAGCTTGTCCTGTGGTACAGGGACAAGTACCCACACCTTCTGACCCACTTGGTAGGTCCTCTTGCAAGTATTCTGGTCATACCACTGCTTCTGGTCGGCCTGTGCCTGCAACATATTTCCATGCACCAGCGGTGTCAAGGCCTGCATTTTGACACTTCAGGGGTGCCTAAGTCTCCCTCCCAGCCCTCCTTCACCAGAACCAGGGGCCCCTGGACACATCGCCCATACAGGAGCTCAAAGTGGAAGAAACCCGTTGAGGCCTGTGGAATCTCCCGGTAAGTGAATAGCTGGTGTGGGAGGTACCATTTTTAGTCAAGTCAGTGGGAGTCAACCAACATCTTAAGCACCTGCTTTAGGGTGCCACTGAATGGTTCGTACAGACCATAAGTCTGTGGATGGTACGGGCTGGCCATCAGATGTTGCACCCATATCTGCTTGCAGAGGGACTACATCAACTGAGACATGAACTGGGCACCCAGTCAGTGAGCTTTTCCTGGAGAAAACCCACTTGAGAGAAAATATCCAGTAAGGCAGTGGCCACCTTGTCAGCCCGAATAAGGCTACCACTTCGGGGTACCAAGTGACGTAGTCTACTGCCGTCAGTACAAAGCGTTTCCTGGAGCTGCGTGGAATGGACAGCCACCCTCCTGAAAGGCTGGCGAATGATGGGCAGAGTTACCAGTGGGGCTCTGAGACGCAGCCCCACATTCCCCACCCTCTGACAGGTTTCGCACGAACGGCAGTAGGCAGCCACATCGGCCCCCATCTTTGGCCAGTAGAAATGCTGTGCCTTTGTCTTGGTGATTCCTAGGTGCCCAGTCATCGGAATCTCATGCGCAACCTGCAACAACTCCGCCCTGAACGGATAGGGTACCACCACCATCCCTCTGGTGAACCCAGTCAGACCATCACGTGGTACAACCGCTCTTTGTCCCAGACCACCTGCGCTGCCTGAAACTTCCGACTAGACGTGGCCAGAATGGACAAGACTGCCACGCCTTCTGTCAGTTCCCCAATACAAATAAACCTTGGTGAGTGGCAGCGCCAGCACAACGCCTGCAATTCCGGAGACAGCGCAAGTCTTTCCGGGTATCGTGTCCTTTGGGGACACCAGCTCCGGCCGCACAACAGTCATCTCAGCGCTGGTGTCCAGGAGTCCTATGGCCACAGCCTAGCCTACGGTGACGGACTGATAGTTATCAAGGGGTCTTCTCCCACCTACACACAAAACATTGGGGGACCTCGGGAAAAGGGACTGGGAGGGGCCCTTCTTGCACTGGGGACACACGGCCTTGAAGTGTCCTGCCTGTTTACAAAAGTGAGTCGGGGTTCCCCCATGGATGTGAAAGCACGGGCTGGGTGCCCCTGGGGGTAGAGACAAGTGGCACCACATGCGCCTTACCACCTCTCCAGTTGGCAGGTTTCCTGGCCTCCGCAGCCCGATTGTTGATATACTCGTCCGCGAGGTTTACTGTGGAGGAAGCCCCCTGTGGTTTCCTTTCACGAAGGTGCTCGTCGAGGTCCTCTGGGCAGTTCCACAAGAACTGCTCCATTGTGATGAGCATCTTCAGCTGCTGGACGGTGGTGAGCTCCAACCCCACGGTCCACTGGTCAACTGCTCTCAGGGAGGCACCTCATGTGGTTGGCCCAGCTGTCAGTAGGACCCCGCTTTATTTTTCAAAGTATGAAACTGGGGTGTGCCTGTGACGTATGGTTATTGCATAATTCTTTATGAAATCCCGACTCCACTGTGACTCCATCTCTTTGAACCACATCACACCTCTCTCTACTAAAGCCCTCATTGCCTGGGTCTCAATGTGTCTGTGAGGAGCCTGTGAAAATTGGTGATAGGGCCTTTGAAGCAGGACCATATGCTAAGACTCACTTCCTATCTGATGGAGCATTTGTTTCCCCTGACCTTTCATGATCCAGTGATCGCTGGATCAAATTATACTTCATTTCATCACAGGCACAGGTAGACTTTGGATTACACCTACAATGAGCCAAATGTATGAACTGCAGAAGAACAGGTTCATACATATTGGTGCATTCTATACTGCTTTAACCCCTTAACGACACTGGACGGAAACTTGTGTCCCAGTGTTGGTAAGGGGCTTTGTAGCGGAATCGCTAATTACAGCTGATACCTGCTGGTAACAGCACGGGATGGAGCCGGCTCCATTCTGCGCTGTTTCACCTATTAGATACCAGGGCGATCGCAGCAGTGGTGTCTAAATGAATGAGAAACGGTGCTGTGCAGCACCATTCCTCATTGCATTCGGGGGTCTCGCGGTGAGATCGCAGGGCCCTGATCGGTTAAAATGGCGGCTGGAAGCCTTGTGAAGGCTTCCATTGCTGCCATGTTTTTCATTTTACTACTTCCTGCCCCAGGCAGGAAGTAGTAAAACAGTAGTAAAACCGCCATCTTTGTACACCCTATTGTATTGTCTATACAATGCAATAGGCTGTATAAATTATTGCACCCCCTAGTGGTGAAACACTCTAGGGGGACTCAATGTTAAAGCCTAGCACCGGTAAGCAGCTTTGAAGTGGGATCGCATACGCGATCCCGCTACACAGCCGCCGGGTGTTAGCGGCTAATTGTAGCTAACACCCAGCGGTTACAGTGCGGCGGTTTAATCCCTTAGACGCCACAACAAAGATGGCCGCAGCGTCTAAAAGAATGAAAAACGGTGCCGCACATTATTCTTCACTCCGATCGGGACATCAGTGGTGAAATCGCTGAGTTCCGATCAGCTAACATAGCAGCTGGAAGCCTTGTGAAGGCTTCCATCACTGCCATGTTTTGAATTTCCCCACTTCTGGCCCCAGGTAGGAAATGGGGAAATCGCCATCTTGGTACACCCTAATGCATTCTATATCTATGCATTGCATTAGGCTGTATAAACGATTGCATCCCTAGTGGTGAAGCTCCCTAGCGGGACTAAAAGTTAAAGTAAAAAAAAATAAAAATAAAAAATGTTTTAAAGTGTAAAAAAAAAAATAAATTAAAAGTTCAAATCACTCCCTTTTGCCATTTTACAAATAAAAAAAATAAAATAAAAAAGTTACACATATTTGGTATCGCCGTATCCGAAAAAGTCTGATCTAGTAAAATATAACATAATTTATCCTGTACGCTGAACACCATAGAAGGAAAAAAATTCCAAATGCCAAGATTGCGTTTTTTTGGTCATTTCACATCATATAAAAGTTGGAATAAAATTGATCAAAAAAAGTCACATGCAGTTTACTTAGGACAGCATGCCAAGTAGGCAGGGACAGTGGGCTGGGTTGCAGCCAGGGTCCACTGCACCTCCTCTGACGTGACAATAGCCTATCGATATGCCTTGAAGATGTGAGTGGAAACACCCCTTTATTATATAATTGGTGCTGGTAACACCCAAGGCTCTTTCTCAACAGAATAACCAGCCAGGTACTGCAGTTCTCCCCATTCAAGTGAATGCAGATACATCCAGCCACTATAAACCGTCACACAACCGTCTCCAAGACTTCACCCGTGCTTCACCCATTCTCTGGAACTCCTTAACCCAAAACATCAGAATCTCCCCAACTTTCACCAGTTTCAAAAGCAACCTAAAAAAAAACATCTCTTCAGGATAGCCTATAACCTACACTAACCCCACCACCAGTACACCGGCCCACAAACATGTCCGCCCCACACCTTCTGCCTCTGCCCTCCTCCCTTCTAGATTGTAAGCCCTCACGGGCAGGGTCCTCTTTCCTCTCTGTATCAGTTACTAGTCATTTTTCGTCACCATTGTATTTGTTCAACATTTGTTATGTATGTAATTCCCCTTGAATGTACAGCGCCCTGGAATCAATGGCGCTCTAAAATAAATAATAATAATATAAAGGGTAGCTGTGCCATTTACAATGGTCAAGAGGCTATGGCGCTTCTTTCCTTGAAAATCCTTTTAAATTTGGTGACACTATAGGTAATCTGTCTAGAAATCTGTTTTTTTTTCCCTTTTTAAACACCAAAACATAAAAATACAATTCTTGACATTTATTTTAGTCTAAGCTTTCCGTCAAGTCATTGTCCTCAATCAATGCTGGCAAGAATAAACAGGCTCTTGCTCCAATGTGAACTAAACATACATTGTTATCCTTCCCCCATACTTATAGCTACCGAGGAAACCAAGGAGCCATGTTTGTAAGTGTCCTTTCAGAATAATCACAGGTTAAAGCACACGCTGCTCAATTGTCTATGAAATGTGAAAACGAGAAAAATATAGGCTTTTGTCTCGGCGCTTGTTCAGACTTCTAATAAGAGACATAAAGTGGAGTTAGGTGACGCATGCTGCTTCAGAGCTGGGCGGTTTGACCTTCCATTACTGGGGGCAGTGTGCGGCCACGTGTAAGTTTTACAAGTTTACTTTTTATCCCATTTTATGTATTTTATGATGAAAAGAGGTGGGTGAGCAGCAGAAAATAAACCAGGACAGAGGTGTAGTCATAAAGGCGAGGGATGTAGGCTAAAAACAGAATCATAATGGAGATTTGTGTAATTGCAGAGCGGTGAGCAGCAGCTTCCGTCATTACAGTCATCCAACCGAGTTATAATTACAACAATTTGGAACCGTTTGAAGATACGGTCTCCCGTCTACTTTTACTGTGTGCAAATGTATTCTTGTCTCCCCAAATACGACGTTTATGACGCATTTGGAGAATGCATTACTAAGATATATTAGATGCATATCTGCACCAGTTTTTAAAGGGTGCATCCACCTTTGACACTTTCATGGAATAACAGCAAGTGTATGGGTCTATGAAAGACAGGTTGTTATACAGGACACACATAGTATAAACAGCAGTGAACACTACAAGTTTAATCACGCCTCTAACCTCTAGTAACATCCTGTGCACACTACACCTCGGATGTCATGGACAGCCTGCCCTCTGCTGGCAGCATGCTGTAATGACCAGGACTATTCTCTGACTTGTGTAACTGTTTGGAGCCAACAACCTGGTAATCGTGCTTCCCAAGCACCATAGATGCTGGAGGGTCCGTTTTGACCTTGTTAGCTCCACATTTCTATATAATTGATTCTAAAGGTAAACTTGTCTCATTCGAGTACATTTCAGCAGAGGTGCCTATGTGGCTACCAGGATATCAGCAATGGTAACGTTTTAGGCAAGGTGCACTGGAATAGTTACTGTGCATTGGAAATTGAAATCCTTGATCAATTGTATTCCACTTGGAGTTTCTTTCAGTCATTTCTTACCAGGTTTTATCTTGGAGAACAGGACTATGGGTACTACCAGGAGCCAAGACCTTGAAACCACCACTTTGGACATCAGAAAGTCAAGAACCTTTAGAAGCCAGAGTGCTTGCACTGCAGAGAGAGAAAATCCAAGTAATGGCAGATAGTGGTACTGCTGACATTATTTTCTTCTATTGGAATCAGTAATTGATTTTAAAAAAAACATTACTGATGCAAACTGGTCTAATGTTGTGTATGAGTTGTCTGATCCATCACCTGGTGACATCAATGAGGCTACATTCACTAAGGTGCAGAAGATGGTCCATCCTTTTTCACTAAATTGAATAATGCATCAGAAGAGGTCAGAAGCGAAATGTTTCTAAATGTCTTGTGCCAGGGTGCAGTCCACGGTATATGAAGGAGAACAGATCTCCAGAAGTGTGAATGTACAGGGGTATTCTCTCCTAGAATTAATGCTCCATGTACATGGAGTCATATGGAACATTCTAGTTTTTTTTCTTTCATAGTAGTAAAGAATTACAGAGGCAGAGGAAGTCAGAGGCATTTCGAAGTACAGTAGATGCAGCCCTTTTAAAGTACCCTAATATGAAAACACCGGGCCATATATTTAGAACTCATGCTGCCTTAGGCACTTTCGTTGGTTATGCCCCTTTTGATGTAGTCCAGGTAATAAAAGCATGTGCCTATAGGTCCTTTTGATGACAGCTGTGAAGCAAACATTTGGTCAGTGATTATGTATTTTTACAGGTTTACCCTTTGGACTATGTCGAACCAACGTTGGAGCCATTTCTTTAATGAAATGGACAAATAGGGATGTCAGGGAGTGTTTATTTAAATAAAGTGGGATTTTCTTTGTCATTTTGTGTGTGATTTGTTTTTTGTTTTTTTTCTTACCATTTTCATTCCGGTGTTAGTAATAGAAGTGTGGGACACATGCCTCTCCATTACAGGCTTGGTTTCAGCCAGCAGTGATTTTTGTCACCCCAAGACTGACACTAATCCACTCTTACTATTACTCCAATACACAATACACCAGGTGTACTGGGAAGAGCCAGGTATCTGTCAGAAGCATATCCTCTAATGTGAAGGTTCGCTTCTAGAGTGATTGTAGACTGTTTTTTTAGGGTCGGAAGGGACTAGTATTCATGTACCTTCCCATCCTGATCATATCAGTCTGCAGCTGCTGGTTTAACCTTGGTTGATTATGAAAAATGTAATAGAATCTATGTCTTTTTCTTTTAATTATTTATTGATTAAAGTGGAATGCCCTTTCTGGATTTTCATTAAATAAATCATTAAAAAAAACAACAACAGGGTTCCCCTTTCATTTCATATCCAACCAAGGTAAAATCAGTAGCTGCTCATACTGTCAGAATGCAGAGGTAAGTGGATATTGGTTCCTTCCCATCCTAAATATAATATCACATGAGATAGTCCACTTCTGACGATAACCTGGCTCCTCCCAGTACCCCTGGGTGCATTGGGTACTGGGGTAATAGGGGGTGAATATCTGCCTTAAAAAAGGAAAAAAATCTCTGCTGCCTGACAACAAGCCCCATTGGTAATAATGGAGAAGCGTCTGTCAGACACCTCCCTTGCTAACATCGAATTAAGTGTAAAAAAAACACAGAAGCAAAAAAAATCTTTAAGGTAAATAAATACTGCCCAACTACGACCCACTTTAACCATTTTATTAGAGAAAAATATCCAAAGCTGGTTTGATGTAGTCCAACAATTTTTCTGTAGTCCAAAAGGGAAACCTGTAAATAAGCATAAACATTACATACAAACACATAGATGACTTTTTGGCTTTTCTGACATGTCTGTACTGTATTTCACAAAAAGACGTAGGGAGTGTCTGTGTAGCCTAGCCCTAATTGACAACAGGATTTTACTATGTTTGGAGGATGTTTCCTGTATACAAACTGGTACTGTCAGCGATGATTGGCTACTGTCAGTATGTTGGGACACACCCCTTTGTCAAGAGGAATGGTAACACCTAGTTGTTAGCTGATATATACAAGTAGAACAAAGGCCTCCTGTTTAAACAAAATTAAATCTGTTAATTAAGAAAGGTGGTGTCACGGTTGCTTCTGTGACCCTAACACTGGCGCACGCGTCACCTGGCGACCCGCATGTTGGTCCGCGGGCATACTCACAGCCCGGTCTCTGACTGCAGCTACCCACACTCTCTGCGATGTCTCTGCTCGCTGGCGTGCTCACCAGGGCCGGACTGGGACTCAAAAAACAGCCCTGGCACACAGGTCCCACCAGCCCACATACAAAGTTTTTTCTGATTTTCGTAGTAGAACATATGCACATAATACTTCAAATGAATGCAATAAAAATGCAGTATGATAATAACAGTTAGATTTTTATGGATTTATTGATCAATATGATTTAAATGCTATAAATATATATGTATATCAATGCAACAAATTATAGTTTTGTCTCCCATAATAAATGCCAAATGGAGGTACGTAGGCAGGATCGCAAGGCCAAGGGAGGTACGTAGGCATTCGGGCAGGCACCAAGGGCGGTACGTAGGCAGGTGGGCACCAAGGGAGGTACGTAGGCAGATGGGCACCAAGGGAGGTACGTAGGCAGGTGGGCACCAAGGGAGGTACGTAGGTGTTCGGGCAGGCACCAAGGGAGGTATGTAGGCAGGTGGGCACCAAGGGAAATACGTAGGCGTTCGGGCAGGCACCAAGGGAGGTCTGTAGGCAGGCGGACAGGCACCAAGGGAGGTAAGTAGGAAAGCAAGGCCCAAGAGAGGTAGGTAGCTATGTACCTACTTCCCTTGGGCCTTGCCTTCCTACTTACCAGGCTGCCAAGTAGCAAGACCCCAAGTAGTGAAGCTACCATGTACTTAGTATTACAGTAAAAGCTGCAGGAACAGAGCCGGCTCCATGGAGAAACAGAGGCGCATTCAGCCAGGGCCCTCTTAACATCATTATGGGCCCCTGGGCAGAGCTGTGAAGTGGGCCCCCCAAAAAAACAACCACTCACAGGATAAAATGTATACATTATTGATAACAGACACCAACTCAGATGTAACCTATAACACCGCCATGTACAAACCACCAATAAGAAGGTAGGTATATAGGCCCACTATATGAAGGTAAAGTAGCCCACTGTAGGAAGATAGGTATATATACCCCCTGTAGGTAGTTATACAGTCCTCTGTAGATAGATAGTTATTTATATATATATATTGTATGGCCCTTGTAGGCAGGTATTTACAGCTCATGCTGTCCTAGGCACTGTGCTATAAAATCCTCACAAATTAGTACCGTACAGTTATTTATACAGCGTGTTTTACTACTTTTTTGGGGCGGATTAGGAGTGTAATCTGCCCCCAAAAAAGCCTTTAATAATACAGTAAAATGACTTCCATTCATTGCTATGTAAAATCAGTGTCTTCGTTTGACGACACTGATTTTACCACAGTATTTTCGCTACATGCTGTAAGCAAGGACAAAGAATCGATATGTCAACTCTTTGAATGGTGCCGACCATTATAAGTATAGGAGGAAGCAAATCTGCCAGAATTCCAAGCTTACAAACACGGAATTGCTGATGAGGAAACAACGCTGTTTTGGCGCTGACATTTTTAGGAAAAATAATTAACAGGTAGGTAGGGTTCACACTGCGTATAGCGGCGCGCACAGTTACGTGCCACTGTACATGTGCTGTTGGAAATACGCACCAATTCAAGGTATGTTCACACTGCATAATTGCACTGAAATGCGCCCGAAATGCACCCTGCAATTATGGTAATTCATAGCTCTCATATAGAGCTATGAATCACGCCTGTCTTCCCCGTCATACAATACACGCTTATTGTATGCCGGGAGAAGGAAGTGACATGTCACTTCTTCCTGGTGTTTACGTGCCGTGGATAATAGAAATGAATAGGGCCAACCCCCCTGCACTTTAGAAGTACGTGCTGACGAGCGCCTACTTCTAAAACACCCGACGTATTGCGGCGCATACAATATGTTCTGCAATACGCTGTGTAAATATAAACTAAACTCTCTGAGGCTTTGTATGGCACATACAGGGAAGTGCCAGGGAATATGCTGTAAAATCAGAGCACACAAGGGGACATGTACGAAAACTGTCTTGGGCTAAGATTTTCCTTGTTCCCCATAGCAACCAATCAGAGCGCCCCTTTTAATTTAATTTAGTGTTCTGAAAAAATGAGAGAGGAGCTCTGATGGGTTGGTGTGGATAAAAAAAGAAACCCTTAGGCCTAGACAGATTTCATACATGTCCCCCTTAGTGAATGCTATGATATTACCTTATTTGCATGGCATACTTTGAGCAATTACATGCCAAAGTACACCCTGCAGATACGTAATGTGTCTGTAAGCACATGCCCACACTGCCCTATTGTTTTCAATGGGAATATGTACTACAGGTCGCAATATGAACTGTGGCATGTATTCTAACTGAAAACAATGGGACAGTGTAGACACCCTTTTGATGCGCATTTGGTGCATAAAATGTGCATTGTACACACCAAAAGGCGCATAAAAAAATCCAGCCCTACAGTCATATATTCACATACACCATACATGCCAACTCTCCCGTTTTTGGCGGGGGGGTCCCGCTATTTGGGGTCCCCTCCCGCCCTCCCGGGGGAGTTGGCATTCCTCCCGCCGCCAGCAGGCGGCGGGGGTCCTTTAAATGGCCGCTGCGACAGAGTAGTTCTAGAGCGCTACTCTGGCGCCGCCGGGCCGCTCCTACAGGCGGGTGAAGCGGCCGCTGCGCCCGCTTCACCCGCCCGGAGTCTCGCTGTGCAGGGAGAGGCAGGAGGGATCGCTCCCCCCTCCCTCCTCCCCTGTATGTCCGGCGTCGGTGTGTGCGCCCTACATACAGGTCAGCGGCACAGGGGAAGTGACGCGCGGCTGCAGGGGAAGTGACGCACGGCTGCAGGGGAGTGACGCGCGGCTGCTCTCACTTCCCCCTGCGCCGCTGAGGAGATCGTCCGGAGCGGCCGTGCTGCAGGAGCCTGGTGAGGTGAGTGGATTTTATTATTTTATTTTTATTAGCTATATGGGGGGCTCTGCCTGGCAACAATGGGGGCATCTACCTGGCAACAGAGGGGACATCTACCTGGCAACAGAGGGGACATCTACCTGGCAACAGAGGGGGCATCTACCTGGCAACAGAGGGGGCATCTACCTGGCAACAATGGGGGCACTACCTGGCAAACAATGGGGGCACTACCTGGCAACCAATGGGGGCACTACCTGGCAAAAATGAGGGCACCTACCTGGCGAAAAAGGGGGCACACCTGGTAACAAAGGGGGGGCACCTCCCCTGGCACAGGGGGGCTCATTGGCTACAAGGGGGCATCTACCTGCTGTAAGGGGCACACCTGCAAGGGGGGTTTTACTACCGGCTAAAAGGGCTCTCCCTGGCTTTTTTCCAAAGCCTTTATGCAGTTAGGGGAGTGGGTGTGGCTTTTTGAAGGGGCGTGGCATACCGACAAGATGGGCGTGTCCATGCAAATTTTTGGCGCGGCTACTTTTTCATTTTCAAAAGTTGCCAACTATGACATACACTCACACACATGTATGCACACACTCACATAGACACACACTATACACTGACCTGTACACTCCAGGGGGATCGGACAGTGAATCTGTTTGTGAAAGAGTGAAATATAAGCAGCTCCCCACACAGGGGGCAGAAGGGGCACGCCCACAGGCAGTGAGGAGGGGCACAGGGCAGTGAGGAGGGGGCACAAGGCTATGAGGAGGGGGGCACAGCACAACAGGGCGTGGGGGGGGGCACAGCACGACAGGGCAGTGGGGAGGGAAACCGCCAGGGCAGGAGGAGGGGTACAGCACCCGGGGGCAGTGAGGAGGGGCACACCCCAACACAAGGGCATAAAGGGAGGCACCACGCACAGGCATGGGGGGGGGCACAGGGCAGTGAGGAGGGGGCCAACGCACAGGGCAGTGAGGGGGGAGGCACAGCACGCACAGGGGCTGAGGAGGGGGCACAGCACGCCGGGGCTTGGAGGAGGGGGCACAGCAGCAGAGGGCCAGGGAGTGGGAGGGGGCACAGGCAGTGAGGAGGGGCACGGGCAGTGAGGCGGGGGCACAGCACGCACAGGGCAGTGAGGAGGGGGCACAGGCAGTGGGGGGCCAAAACACGCAGGTGTGAGGGGGGGGGCACGGGGCATGGAGGGGCACGGGGCATGAGGAGGGCACAGCCCGCCGGGGTATTGAGGAGGGGGCACAGCACGAAAGGGGCGTGAGGAGGGGGCCAGAAAAGCACAGAGAAACAGGGCGGAGGGGGGGGCACACATGCACAGGCAGGGGAGGGGGCAAAACAGCAAGGGCAGTGAGGGGGGGCACGGGGCAGTGGGAGGGGCCCCAGCACGCACGGGGGGCATGAGGGGGGGCACGCACGCACGGGGGCAGTGGGGAGGGGGCCGGGCGTGAGGGGGGGGGCACGCACGCACGGGCAGGGGGGAGGGGGCCCAGCTGCACGGCAGTGAGGAGGGGGCACGCACGCCAGGGCAGTGAGGGGGGGGCCGCGCAAAAGGGCACGGGGGCAGTGAGAGGAGGCACGGGGGCGTGGGAGGGGCACGGGCAGTGAGGGGGGGCACGCACGCACAAGCGTGAGGGGGGGCACAGGGCAGTGAGGAGGGGCACAACACGCACAAGGTAGTGAGGAGGGGGCACAGCACGCACAGGGCATGGGGAGGGGCACGGGCATGAGGGGGGGGGGCACAGCAGCACGGCAGTGGGAGGGGGCACGCACGCACAGGGTAGTGAGGGGGGGGCACAGGGCAGTGAGGAGGGGGCACAGGGAAAAGGGAGGAGGGGCAGGGCATGAGGAGGGGGCACACACCACGGGGTGGGAGGAGGGGACAGCGCACAGGGACGGGGATGAGGGGGGGGCACAGGCTGAGGAGGGGGCACAGGCTGAGGAGGGGGGGCACAGCAGAAAGGGGGCATGAGGAGGGGGCACAGGGCAGTGGGGCGGGGGCCAGCACGCACAGGGCATGAGGAGGGGCACGGGGCATGGGGATGGGGACAGCTGCAGGGGGCTTTGAGAGGAGGCCCGCATGCACAGGGCAGTGAGGAGGGAAAACACCCAGCACAGGCAGGAGGAGGGGCACAGGGCAGTGGGGAGGGGCCAGCACGCCGGGTAGAGGAGGGGGCACAGCACGCACAGGGCAGTGAGGAGGGGCACAGCCTCCACAGGGCTAAAGGGGGGGGGCACGGGCACGCCCAGGGCGGGGGGGGGGCACAGGGCGTAAGGGGGGGGCACCGCAACAGGGCGTGGGGGGGGCACAGCATCACAAGCCAGGGCAGTGAGGAGGGGACACATGCACGGGGAGTGAGGGGGGGCCAGGGCAGGGGAGGGGGCACGGGGGCAGGGGGGGGGGGCACAGCACGCCAGGGCAGTAGGAGGGGACAGGGATGAGGAGGGGGCTAGCACCACGGGCAGTGAGGGGGGAGGCACAGCATGCACAGGGCAGTGGGAGGGGGGCACACAGCACGGGGCAGTGGGGGGGGCACGGGGGCGTGGGAGGGGGCACGCTGCACAGGGCACGGGGCAGTGAGGGGGGGGCACAGCCTGCCCAGGGCATGAGGAGAGGGCACCGGCAGTGGGGAGGGGGCACAGCACGCAAGGGCAGTGAGGGGGGGGGCCAGGGAAATGGGGGGGGGGCACAGCAGCCAGGGCAGTGGGGGGGGGCACAGCATGCCGGGCGTGGGAGGGCACACAGCACGGGCACAGGGCGTGAGGAGGGGGCCGCCTGACAGGGCATGAGGGAGGGCCAGGGGAGTAAGGGGGCACGCACCACAGGGCAGTGAGGGGGGGGGCACAGCACCCCCAAACCGGGTAGGGAGGAGGGGGCAAGCATGCACAGGGCAGTGAGGGGGGCACAGCATGCATAGGGCACAGGGCATAAAGGGGGGGCACAGGGCAGTGAGGGGGGGACAGCATCAAGGGCATGAGGGGGGGCACAGCATGCACAGGGCACGGGCGTGGGGAGGGGGGCACAGCACGCCCGGGAGTGAGGGGGGGGCACAGCACGCACAGGGCAGTGGGGAGGAGGCACAGGGAAGTGAGGGGGGGGCACAGCATGCACGGGGGCACAGGGCATGAGGAGGGGAAGGGCAGTGAGGGGGGCACAGCATGCACAGGGCACAGGGCAGTGAGGAGGGGGCACTGGGCAGTGAGGGGGGGGGCCCCGCATGCCCAGGGCGGAGGAGGGGGCACAGGCACGGGGCACGGGGCGTGAGGGGGGGGAAAGGGGCGTGGGGGGCACAGCACCCGGGCAGTGAGGGGGGCAAGGCATCGGGGCATGAGGAGGGGACACAGGGCATTGAGGGGGGGGCAAGAAACACGGGCACAGTGCAGTGGGGAGGGGGCACGCCCCAGGGCAGTGGGAGGGGGCACAGGCAGTGAGGGGGGGGCACACACCTCAGGCATGAGGAGGGGGGCACGCATGCCAGGGAAAGGCGTGAGGGGGGGTACAGGGCAGTGAGGGGGCACAGCATGCCAGTGTAGGGAGGGGGGGGGCACGGGCATGGGGGGGGGGGCAATGGCATGAGGAGGGGGCACAGCACGCACGGGCAGTGGGGGGGGGCACAGGGCGGGGGGGGAGGCACGGAAGTGGGGGGGGGCACGGCAGGGGGAGGGGGCACAGCACCCGGGTTGAGGAGGGGCACGGGGCATGGGAGGGGGACAGACGCAAGGGCAGTGAGGAGGGGGCACGGGGAGGAGGGGGAGGCACGGGCAGGGGAGGGGGCAGGGGGGCAGTGAGGAGGGGGGCAAGCCGCACGGGGTAGTGGGGAGGGGGCACGGGGCAGTGGGAGGGGCACACCCCACAGGGTTTGGGGAGGGGGCACAGGCAGTGGAGGAGGGGCCAGCACGCACGGGATGGGGGGGAGGCACGGGGCAGTGGGGGGGGGCACAGGGCGGGGAAGAGGGGGCACAGCACGCACAGGGTTGTGAGGAGGGGGCACAGGGCAGTGAGGGGCACGGGGGCGTAGGAGGGGCACAGGGCAGTGAGGAGGGGGGCAAGCACGCACAGGTAGTGAGGGGGGGGCACGCAGCACAGGGCCAGGAGTGAGGGGGGGCCCCAAGGCAGTGGGGGAGGGGGCACAGGGCGTGAGGGGGGGGCACGCATCACAGGGCAGTGAGGGGGGAGGCACAGCATGCACAGGCCGGGGGCATGGGGAGGGGGCCAGCATCACAGGGCATGAGGAGGGGCACAGCCCCACAGGGGGCATGAGGAGGGGGCCAGCAGCACGGGCAGTAGGGGGGGGGGCACAGCCGCACGGGGGCAGTGGAGGGGGCAACCCTGCACAGGCAGGAGAAGGGGGCACAGCAAGCACAGGGCAGTGAGGAGGGGGCCCAGGGGAGTGAGGAGGGGGCACAGCATGCGCAGGGCACAGGGCAGTGAGGGGGGGGCACAGCCTGCCAGGTAGTGGGGAGGGGCACGCACGCACGGGGCAGTGGGGAGGGGGAACGCATGCACGGGGCAGTGGGGGAGGGGGCCAGCACGCACAGGGCAGTGGGGAGAGGGAAAGGGCATGAGGGGGGGGGGGACAGGGCAGTGAGGAGGGGGCACAGCATGCAGAGGACAGTTAGGAGGGGCCCAGGCAGTGGGGGGGGCACGGGGAAAGTGAGGGGGGGGGCACAGCACCAGGGGGCAGTGAGGAGGAGGCCGGGGCATGAGGGGGGCACAGGCAGGAGGGGGGGGGCAAGCACGCACGGGGTGGGTGAGGAGGGGGCACAGGGCAGTGAGGAGGGGGCACAGCACGCACAGGGCACGAGGGGGGGCACGGGGTATGAGGGGAGGCACGGGGGCAGGGTGGAGGGGGGCACAGGGCAGTGAGGAGGGGGCACAGCGCCGGGTAGTGGGAGGGGCAAGGGCAGTGAGGGGGGCACGCACGCACGGGGTTAGTGAGGAGGGGGGCCGGGGGCAGTGGGAGGGGGCACAGCACGCCGGGGCAGTGGGAGGAGGCACGGGGCGTGGGGGGGGGGCACGGGGCGCACGGGCAGTGGGGGAGGAGACACGGGGCATGGGGAGGGGGCACAGGGCATGAAGGGGCACAGCACGCACAGGGTAGTGAGGGGGGGCCCAAGGCAGTGAGGGGGGGGCCAGAAACGCACGGGGCAGTGAGGAGGAGACACAGGCAGTGAGGAGGGCCCCGGGGCATGAGGGGGGGGGCCACAGCACCCCGGGGGTGTGAGGGGGGGGCACAGCCGCCAGGGTAGTGAGGAGGGGACAGCACGCACAGGGAGTGAGGAGGGGGCACAGGGGCAGGGGGGGGCACAGGGCATGGGGGGGGGCACAGCACGCACAGGGTAGTGGGGGGGGGCACAGGGCCGTGAGGAGAGGGCACAGGGCAGTGAGGAGGGGGCACAGCCGCCGGGGTTGAGGGGGGGGCCGGGTAGTGAGGGGGGCACAGGGCAGGGGGGGGGGCACAGGGCAGGAGGAGGGGGCCAGCACGCACGGGTTGAGGGGGGCACAGGGCAGTGGGGAGGAGGCACGGGGCAGTGGGGGGAGGCACGGGCATGGGGGAGGGGAAAGGGGTAGTGGGAGGGGGCACAGGGCAGTGAGGAGGGGCACAGGGCAGTGAGGAAGGGGCACGGGCAGTGGGAGGGGCACAGCACGCCCCGGGCAGTGAGGAAATTTTCCCTGCTTAGAGTTTGTGCTCATCTCCTTGCCGGCGTCAGTGCGCCCCCCCCCCCCTGCTCCCTGCCCCGACAGACACCCGGGAGAGGTGCTCTAATCCTGGCCCCTCTCTGCTTCACTGTCTGTCTGCCTCTCTGTAATGGGGTTTGGTGCAGCCGGACAGCGGCAGGGAAGCTGCTGTATTACTCCGGGGCGGGGGGCCTTCTTCCTCCCCGCCACTCACATGTGACCACACACAGACCTGGCTAGCCAGCAGAGACTAGCTGGGGCCGCTCGGAGCACCCCTCACGCGACCCTCAGTTGCAGGCGCAGCGGCCGGGGGCCCCTCCGTATTTTGGCCGCACTAGATGTCTCCCACATTTCAGGTGCCCCCCTGAAAGGGAAAATCCGCCGTCCGCACCCGGCCGCGCCCTCGGGGCAGCCCTCGTAGGGGGCCGCAGGTCAGCCCCCCTCAAACCTGTCACGCGGCCGCTGTTCCCCGGGGGTTCAGTTGCGGCCGGGGCCTCCTGTTGGCCGCAGGCCAAGCCCCCCCTGGCTCATTAGGCTCCCCAGTGCAGAGCCCCGGATGCGGCCTCTGCAGGGGCCCGCAGCTGCCGCCTATGATATATAAAAAAAGTGGCCAGCCGGGGGGCCCCATGGCCCCGTCTCCGCGGCCCGTCGGGCATTTGCCCGGTCGGGCAGATTCTCAGTCCGGGCCTGGTGCTCACCCCCGCTCTCGAAGGGCGCGCGCACCGTCGTCAAATTTTTAAAACGCATCATGATTGGATCATCGGAAAGGGACCCCAAATTTTCCAAAAACCCCTGCCTGAGTTCCCTTGCGAGATCAATAGTGGCCCTGGCCCAAGAGAAAGGTTCTGAGGTTGTTTTGAAGCTTTTGGTACTGTACCTGGCCCCCGTCCCCCCGACCACAAACCTTTGCCTCTGTCCTGACCTTCACACTTATTTTACTATTTTTCAAGGGAAATTAAAAATCTATCATTTTCCCAAAAAATAAGCATAAAACTTAACTTTTATTATATATATAACACTTAACATCGATACACACTATTTAAAAAAACCCGATTTTTTAAACCTCTCATTTGCCCTTTTTTAATTTTTGAAAGGGAAAACTCCTTTTTCCCATTTTCAAATCTATGGAACACCACCTTTTTTGCAGGGGAAAACCCCATATGTACAGTGATTTACTAATCCAAAAAAGGGAAACCAAAACATTTTACTTGGGGGGTCATCCCTAATCTGATGGGCATGAAACATATAAGGTTTCCTTGTGAGACCCTCTGCAGCGGGTAACACAGTAGAAAGAGGCAGAAAATCACAAATTAAAATGTCATGCCTAACCTCCATGTTCAGGCATGACATTTTAATTTGTGATTTTCTACCTCTTTCTCCTGTGTTACCTGCTGAAGAGGATCTCACAAGGAAACCTTATATGTTTCATGCCCATCAGATTAGGGATGACTGCCCAAGTAAGATGTTTTGGTTTCCTTTTTGGAGTTAGTAAATCACTGTATATATAGGGTTTCCCTGCTAAAAGGTGGTGTTCCACCAGACTTGAGAATAGAAAAGGAGTTATTCCTTCACAATTAGAAAAGGATAAATTGAGAAGTTAGAAATCAGGTTTTTAAAATAGTGTGTATCGAGGTTAAGTGTTATATATATATAATAAAAGTTACGTTTTAGTGCTTTATAGATTGAGAACTGATAGAGTTTAAGTTTGCCTATGGCAAAATAGTAAATATAGTTATTAAAAGTCACTCTTTGTTTTCTTGCTAGATTTCCATTTTTTTTTAGACTATTTGACCTTCATGCCTGTCCCCGACTGCAAGCTTACTTTACGATTTTGTACCACAGTACACCTCGGCTGCCATCGCAAGCAAGTCATGTCAGGGGTAGCGACCTGGTAGTCTCCTGCTCATCCTGCCTTGCAGCGGTGGCTGGTGAATACCGGGACATACTTAGACTCCCTGGCGTGGCTTATACCACTGCTTGTGGTGGTCCAGAGGATATACACCTCAGATCTGCCTTTACGGTAAGCCAACTGTTACAGGTGGTATATCTGTAAATCCGGCATGGCAGGACAGTGGTTGGAAAGGCCAAGGCTCAATTTTGCGGGACAGCCTAGGGCCTATAATCTACTGAACAATATTTGAAGGCCATGTGAACACTTTCAGTTCTTTGTCATGTTCCACAAATTATTCCTAAGCAATTTTTGCAATGTTCTTGTGTGCATAAGGAAATATCATGGTTTAGGTATGCAGTATGTGTTAAAGTAAGGGTCAGTCCACACGGCATAGTTTATTGGTCAGTTTTTCAGACAGTTTGCGGATTTAAAAACCGTCTGAAAAACCGACAAGCAACACAGCCTATAGTCTTTAATAGAAAATCCAGAATTTCTGCTGGACGGTTTTTCACACCGCCAGCGGTCCGAAAAACTTAGAACATGTTTATTCTTCTGCTCAATTTCCAGACAGAAAATTAAGTGGGAACCGAGCAGAAAGTGAGTGAACGGTTTTGTGTGGTTTTTGGTCATTTTCGTTTTTTGCACTCAGTACACTATTCTGCTTGAAAAGAAACACCCAAAAACTGCTCAAAAACCTGGACAAAACCAGTGACAAAAAATGTGTAAAAAACGAAAAGCAACAAAAAAAAAGAACGTTTTTTGTGTCAAAAAACGTCCAAAAACCGTTTGGAATGGGCGGTTTAGGTGCTAATATAGGATCTTATTCACAATTTCTTTTAGCAGCAATATTGGACATAATATTCTGCTTGTTAATAACAAGAAAGCTTACAGACAGAAGATCCAGAATGTATAGACACAAACATACAGGGCTCCAGTCATTTGTCATAAAATTGCAGAATAGCTGTGGATTACACCGGACGTCAATGTCTCCCAATAAGAAATAACTACAAGTGGTCTTCCAAATAGTTGCACATCCAGTGTGACCAATTGCCTTTAGAAACCACCTGATTTGTAAATAGAGTACAACTTATTCTAAATATAGCTTCAAGGTCTCAGTTTGTTATAGAATATTAGTGGACAAACAACTTCATGAACACAAAGCAACACACCAGACAGCTCAGGGAAAAAGTTGTGGCAAAATGTATTGCAGGGTTAGGTTTTAAAATACAGCCCAAACTCTGAACATCTCACAGGATACTGTTCAATCTATCATCTGTAAATGGAAGGTGTATGGCACCACTGCTAGCCTACCAAGACATGGCCGTACACTTAAACTGACAGCCCAGACAAGGAGCGCACTAACTTCAGAAGCAGCGAAGAGTCCCTGGGACACTCTGGAAGAACTGCAGAGATCCAGAGCTCTGGTAGGGGAATCTGTTCGTAGGACAACTATCAGTCGTTTAATCCTCAAATCTGGCCTTTATGAAAGAGTGACAAGAACAAAGACATTTTTGAAAGCAAGCCATAAGAAGTCCTGTTTACAGTTCGTTAACTTTTGTTTCCTATGTACTTCAGCACTTACTTATAGGTGTTATTAATTACATAGCAAGGTTCCTGCCAATGTTGGATGCAATGAGCAGCCCAAGAAAGTTGAGCATTGTTACACAAGTACAATGTGTATGGAAAGACTCATATGTATGTATTAATGTGAGGTAAGAGAAACCACATGTATGAAAACTATCTAGGTCTAAAACTCAATTTGTTGCCCATAGCAACCAGAGTGCCCCTTTCATGTCATATATTGCTCTGGAAAATGAGAGGGGCGCTCTGATTGGTTGCTATGGGCAACAAAGTGAGTTTTTGACCTAGACAGTTATGGCCCCTAATGTTTTGTAAGTTTTATATCTGGCCATATTGTATATGTTAGACCTGCTGCATGCGTCAACATTCTTCTTTAGGCTTTGGGCTCCATGATGTTATGACATGGCCTGTGACCAGCTTTGGACTGAAATTCCTTGGGCACACCAGAGAAAATTATTCTGAGGGTCCACGATAGGAAATTGTTCTGCAGGCCCATGCTCCATTTTTCAGGAGACCACTTTATGACCACTTTTAAGTACTTTTGTAAATCCACTTTAAACTAATGATTGCACATGCAGGGTTTAATAGGACATTGGCTAATTTGCCCTAAATTCAGCTCCAAATGGGGTTGTCCTCTGATATATTATTGTCAGAGCTCGGCCCACTGGTGGATTCTCTGATACTCCAATAGGCCAATCCAACCCTGCCTGTGACTTTCAGCAAAGTTCCTATGGGTAAAAAGTAGTTGCAAGTGCATATGTGTTGGAAAGTAACTTGCAATTGTTTGTTGTTCTCATAATACTGAAGTTATTTTGCAGTCAAGATCTTAAATTAGAAATCAGTGGGAGAAAAAAGGGACATATGAGTTATTTATATGGTTTATATGAAACGTCACGAGAGTGAGCGGTTTAGGCTATGTTTACACGGCATAATTGCGTGCTGTGTAAACTTACTGCTTCTGAGCTGGAAGATGCCTATGTGCAGGGGGGAGTCAGGAAGTGTACATCATGTGTGCACATTGATAAGCTCTGGGATTTTATTTCTGTGCTAGATATTATAACACTAGAAGCAGTGTAATTTAGATACCTGTGTGTATGGGAGGAGGCTGGGGAACAGGGTAAACCCGTCACACTATGTCCCCAGGTGCGTGACTTTTGCACTGTATGTAGTTTAGGACTAGATTAACCCTTTTAAAGAGCCTCCCCCAGCTCCGCCTGCACAGTTGGTATCTCCCACAGAAGGAATCCTACTAGATAATGATCCCTGCCTGAGAAAGTGAAAGTAAATCCTGTTGCCCGTAATAGAGGGAAACCCTTTATTTGCTAAAGACATTGTTTTTGGGTGTTTGGAAAAAAAAATCTTATAATTCCATCAACTATAATTTTTTGTGTGTGTGTGTAGGTGATAGATACTCTTTAAGGTGTTGTCTCACTACATTATTTTCTTCCTCAGTTTTCCTGTTTTTCTTGGTTTCATTTTGAATTAGGGGGGGTGTTTAGGCTTCCCCTAGGCTCAGTAGAAGCAGGTTGTAGCTAAGAATTGTGAGGGGTCTATAGGAGAATTAAAGGTCTGTAGCTATAGGACCGAGGAGCTGTGAGCCCCTACAAAAGGGATATCTCAGAATAGGTAGGACATGGGGGAACGGCTATATGGTATGTGACTTGTTTTTTCGATTTCAAAATAAAAAACAATCTTTGTAGTGAGACAACCCCTTTAAGTTTGTTTCCTTATGAAAAGGTTCACCTTTAAATCTGATGAGAAGGAAAAACATCATCACACGTAGACATTTATTCAAGTTAGCCCACAACATTATTCAAGTTTTTAATTTTGACCCACTGTGTATTTAAATTTGATGTTAGTTGTTAATACAAACCAGCCATTTTAGCTATTTTGTGTTTATGCTTAAGGTGGGGCCAAATGGAGTGGCTGTCAACATGCAGGCAAAATCATGACCATTGTATGTACCAACATATACATCTAAAAAATACCTAAAGAGTCCCATTGTTTTCTAGGGGAAATCTCACACTGTGCATACTGTTATGCATCTTTTAAGCAATATGTGAGATGTAAAAAAAATGAAGTGTATAATTATAAAGTGTTTTACATGCATAAGTTTATCAAAGAGAATCAATGAGAATTGCAAAAATGCACTAATTATAAATGTATGGAAGAAACAATGGACTTAAAACAAACGAAAAATGTTCCGTTGAAGTATACACATATGTTTCAGGATACTTTTAAGCCTTCCTGTTCCTGTGCCATATTTGTCTTATTTTCAACCACAGCGAGAGTCTGCTGTTTAGCTGCAAACAAGCTGAGAGTAGTCTGATTTATGCACTGCTGGCATGCTCTATTATTGGAAATTTTTCTACTATAAAAAGGGGAAACCCCATAATAGTCT
>JAODAL010039496.1:0-37947 GCA_025379985.1 Phyllomedusa bahiana | reverse complement strand
TTTAAGCCTGTTTTTTTCCGGTTACCCTCCCGGATCTTTAGGGCCTTACCGCCACTGGAAAAGCGTTCCTAAAGTCTTGTTCTTATTCGGTACTGTACCATTTGCCCCCGGGTCCCCGCCCACGAATTTGCCCCCTGCCCTGACCTTCCTTCTTGTCCTCGCCCCGAACCTTTGCTGCCCGCCCTTTGCCCCTTCCTGCCTGTCCCCAAACGACCTGCCTTACAATTTTTCCCCATGCACCCTCACTGCCTGTAAACAATCAGTCATTGGAAAGCGACCTGGTAGACCCCACCGCAGCAAGTCCCTTCCGCTTGCGGGGGGCTTGGTGAAAACTTAGATGCCCCTCCCTGGCGTGGTTATGCCATCGCTTGCGTTTTTCCAGAGACCACTTCAGTTGCCAAAAATAATATTTTTCTGTCACTCTTTTGACCAATTTTCACTAAGTTTTTCCACGACCAGTTTTCTGTTATGGATGGTTAATTCAGCTTCCCCACCCGTTAGGTTTAAAAAATTAACCCGAAAATCTCCCATAATTGATTAATGGGGTTTCGAAAAATTTGAGTTGAGTTCAACTCAACTTCGAAACCGACCTTTCCCCAAAATTCGTAGTTGGACTCAACTTTTTTTGGATTCGCTCATCACTACCCGAAATTTATTTTAAGTGCTTTAAATTTTTATGCACAAAAGAATAATTGGTTAAATGTTCTATAGATTTCCGCCCCCAGTTACCTTTTATAAGTGACTGGTTGCGAGAAGGGAAAAGGGGTTCCCGGAAAGTGTGGTTGTCATCCCTTTCAATTCGGGGATATTGTTTTTAAAATTTTAAATAATCCCCTTTCCCCTCCCTTTCCTAACAAAAGATAACCAAAAATATTTTTTTTGGAAGCTTAACTGTTAACAACATAGTCCTTTTTTTAAAATCCCGGGGTTTTGGTTTTAACCCCAAAAAGACCTTTTCCAACCCCCATTTGTAAAAGGCTTGACCCCAGGGAATATACATATGTGAAACTTAAAAAGTCCTAAATTTTTTCTATTAGAGAATCCTTTGAAGGTGTTTCTTTCCCTGTAAAAAAATCCCTGTTTCCCGAGTGGAAATTTTGCACCCCAAGGGGAGATAAAACCCGCCACTATCTGCAAGGTATCGGTTCCTTTCTTCTGCATTAACATCAGACTGGTGGTTGGGGAAACTGGTTTTTTTCGTCTCCTTTACCATCTAAAAGGTGACATTTAACCACCTGCTCCATACTGTCAGGTGGCTATAAAACCTAGTATAATGCCAGTTAGGGCCCCGGGGACTGGTGTGTATTCTAGGATCTTTTGCACTGAGGGTCCAAGCTCTTAAAATCCTGCAGTCTGATTTTCCGGGACCAAGCCCTCACTGTATTGCTGGTTATCACGGGCACCTGCAACCCGCACCCCCGGGTCACGGCCACCGTGCCCCCCCCCCTGGGGCGTGGCCCCCCGTCATTTTTAAAATTTAAAGGGGCCAGGCACCGGGGAAATTCGTTATTCCCCGGTGCTCCCCCATTTAAGCCTGCCTTTCCTGATTACACGCGGATTTTTAGTCCTTACCCCCTTTAGAAAAGCTTTCTAAGTTCTCCTGATTCCCGTGTACCGACCTTCTTGTCCATCTCTCGCCCATGAACCGTAATGAGGGGCCCCGCAGCCCGCCCCCGGGCTGCGGCCCCGCTCGCTCCCCCCGGCCCCCCGCTCGTGTCCCGGGGGCGAGTGGCGGTACGGCCTTGGCCCGGCCCGGGCCCCGCGCTCGTCCCCGCGGTACAAACAGCTTCCCGCCCCCCGGCCCACCCCAGGCGCGCTCGCAGGGCCCGTCGTGCGCCTCCGCCCCCAAAGGCGCGCGGCGGCCGCCCTCTCTCTTAAAGGGCCAGGGGCCCCGGAAAATGGCTGTTACGGTCACTCCCCCCTATATATGGCTCCGCCTCCGGCAGCCTCTCCCGGGATTTTTAGTGCCCCCGACCCTTTTTGAGGAAGCTCTTTTTTCCTTTTTTTCCCTCTACCTTTTACCAGACCGTCTCGTTCCTGTTTCCCGACCCGAACTCGCCCCCTGTCCTGCCCATCGCCTGTCCCTGCCCGCCTCAGCCTCACTTTCGTACCGCGCTTACCCCTTGGGCACCCCCCGAAACAGTCCCCCCAGGGGAAACGACCGGGTAGTTCTCCGCCGCGCAAGTCCCCCCGCTTTGCGGCGGGCTTGGTAAAAACCGGGTTCTACTTAATTCCGCCCCCGGGCGTGGGCTTCCACCATCGCTTGCGGTGGCCCAGGGGGTCCAAAACCACTGCCGTTACATAAGACCCGGCCATGGATCCCCCAAGGTGCCTCTGCCTGGTAGCGGCCCTTTGCGCAGTCTCCCAAACAGTCCCCCCCCCCCCCCCCCATTCAAATTTGCCAACAGCTTGCAGTTGGCCCCATTTTGACCCCTGTTACAGAACTTGGCGAACCACCAAAACCCTCTGTGTCTACCGCCCCCCGTCCCCCCGGGCCGCAAGGGTTGGGCCCAAAAAGCTTCTTTCCCCGCAACCGTCCAAATTTTTGAGGGGACTCCAACAGTGTTGAGGCTTCTCCTCAGTGCTAAATGCCTTTAATTAATGGCGGACCAGTTCCCACGGAGCGTTCTAAAGGGCCCTTTTGGTCAGCCTGTTTTCCCGGGAAGGCCCTTAGCGGGGGCCACCTTGGGGGTCGGAACGCCCCCTGTGACAACGGATCTGCAGTCCTTCCCCAGGGTTCCATGTTTTTGGGGAAACCCGGCCCGGGCACCCTCGCCAGATGCCCTCTCTCTCTGTGCCAGGGAGACCGTCGGTGGGGACTACGCAGTGCATTTCCACACTACCTCAGGGGTTATCCGGAAACGGGTGCCTTGTGCGCTATTTTTAAAAAGGGGGTCCTCGAGTAGGATTAAGGTGTGCTGCCGCAAGAAACCCCGTCCCACTCTTGCGGGCTAATTTTCAGTTGGTACCCGCATTGACGTGCGTTTCGCCGAGAGGGCGAGAGGAGCTCCGGCGGGAACGAATGGGCACGCCACGCCCGGTACCCTCCCCGGCTCCCCCGTTTTCCAGAGAAAACCTACGAAACCCCGCCCCACTCCCTTTTGAGGGCCCATGAGGCCAAGGAAATTTTTCAGAACAAAACTGGCCTACGTCGGTCTGGCCCTGTGCCTCTAGCGCAGTCTAGCCTTCCGGGGGGGAATTTGTCCCCAACGCCCAAAAACGTCCGGGAAACTCTCGCACCTGGGTTCGGGGGAGGGCGCCCCTAGGTGCAAATTCCCCCTCTCCCCATGAGCTGCCTGTTCAATCAGGATGATGCTGGTCTCACCTTCCGACCCCCCTTCGGGGGACTCTGGCTCGGCCGGGGAACTTTATTATCGTCCTTGGTGTCGCGTACCTTTTCCGGTGGTCCAGTTGGAAAAACCCGGGTCATCCCCTGGGGTAAGCGGCGAGCTGCAAAAGCACACTATAAGTACTCCCAAGCCACTGTCTCTTCAGGGAGTTTTCATAGGAGAAGTCGCCTTCTATGTTCTGCAGCCTTCCTCGGGCTTTTTCTGGGACTTCCGTGGTGCGCCCCCACTCCCCCACCTAGAGGGGAGGGGGGTAACTCACCGCTGGGGCCCCCAACTGCCTGAGCCGTTGTTGGTGGCCCCTCCCCGTGTCTACCGTCTCTCGCAGGGCCCCCCGCAAACCCGTTGGCCAGCCCCCCCGAATACAGGGGTTCTCGAGTTTTTTCGGAGAAAGAAGCGGAGATCCCCCCTCCTATGGGCCTTTGCTGCCCATCGAGCTACTGCCGGTCCCCCCCCCCCCCGGGCGGTCTACCCCTTGTCTTTTCCGGACTCAATATTCCGAAAATACCCGGGAAAAAACCCCCAGAGGGTTCATACGGGTCCCCCCTTCCCCGGGGGCGGGTTTTTTCTTGGGGAAGAAGGACCCCCCGGACCCTGCTTTGATTTCGGGTCTAAAAAAAAGATCACTGAGAATGGCCCTCCCTTTGTTTCCGGGCCTTTGTCGCCTACGGGGTGCGAAATCTTTAAAAAATTGGACTTAAGGGGACCCTTTATAATTCACCCCAACCCGGGGAGGGCGATGAGGGGAAAGACGGCCCTTTTACACCAAGCGGGCATTCAATATTTGGTCATCCCATTGGCCTTTAAAAGCCCCCCGGTCTTCCAAAAATTCTTTAAAGAAAATTTCCGGGGATCCTTGTTACGGTGTCTTTCCTACGACTTTCTTGGTTATACCTTCTATTTGGAAACCCACCGTGTTATGTCCCCAGGTTCTAAAGGCGCCTCGGGGCCCAAACCCCCCTATACGCCAATTTGGGGAAATTGCATTTTTCATCAGTCCACCTGCCTTTCTTGGGGATATATTATCCGGCCCGGGGTTGTGATGGACCACCCAAACTGCCCTTTGGCCCTGCAAGGGCCCCTCGCCCATGGGCCCCTTGGGCTAACAACGCCCCGGGGATTCGTTTTTTTCCCGGGAAATTTCACCCCACACTTCTCCCCCCCGGGGTAGCACCATTGTGGCGCTCACAAAAGCGCCCCCACCCGAAGCGGCCACCAAAACCGAGGGGGATTCTTTTTTTTGAAGTCGCCTTCCCTCGCTTCATCCTTCCGGCCGGACCCCACTAAGCCGTTTCCCTTGGTGGACGCCTCGTCGGTCGGGGGTCTGCGGTTCTCACGCAAAAGGGGCCAAGAGGGAGAAAGTCCTGCGGCTTCTTTTCCAAAACTTTCTCCCGGGGAAAAAGGAAAATATACGACGGGAACCGGGATTGAGCCATAAGCAGCCCCCGGAGGAATGGCGTTTTTTTTTACTGGGGGGTGCTCGGATCCCTCAATAACTACTCTGACCACAAAAACTCCCGTACCTCCCGACGGCCCCCCGATCAATCCACGCCAAGTAGATGGCCCTCTTTTTCTCCCCATTCGATTTCCCAATCCACTTCCCTCCGCGGGAAAAATGTGAAGGGGGATGCGTTGTCTCCCGGGTTTGAGTGGGCGAGAGGAAAAAGTCCCCGGAGCACAAAAAATCCGGAGCTCTTGTCTCTCAGCCCCTGTTGACCTCCCCCCAGCCCGCCGGGGAAGACATTGTGGTCCCGCACTCCCCAAAAGATCCTGAAGTGGGGGCCTGCTCTTTGGGGCTGGAACCCCCGGCCCCGTAAAACCCACTCCTTATCTACGGTTTTATGGTGGAGCCTTGCTAAGGGCGTTTGGGGAATTTGTTAGGCCTTACACCTGTGCCCGTAAAAAAAACCCTGTAAAAGGCCGTCGGGCTCCTGTTCCCCCTGCCCTCCCCACTGCCCCCGGGCCATGTGGGCAATGGATTTTTTAACCGTCTTCCCCCCTCCTTGGTAACACCCTGATTGGGGAGTTACAGATGTTTTTTCTAAAAATGGCTCATTTGTTTTCCCCCTGAGGGCCGCCACCCCCGCGCCTGGGAACCTTTTTTTTTACCACATTTTCGCCCCACGGGGTGCCTCTGCAATTGTCTTTGACCGCGGATCCCGTTTATCTCCAAAATTTTGGCGGGCCCTTTTTCCCTGCTTTAGGTTAAGCCGTTTTTCCCCGGGCCCATCACCCCCGATAAGGCCCAAATAGAAAGGGTTAACCGGGGCTTGGGGAAATACTTGCGCCCTTTTTCCGGGGCGCCAGAAGATGGGGACCTTCCCAGGGCAAATTTTCCCAAATTCCAGTTGAGTCGCGGGGGCCCCCCTTTCTTATTGTGTACGGGGGCCCGCACCCCCCGCCCTCCCTCCACTGCCCTCTCAGTCGAATTCCCCGCTGAGTTTCACTGGTCCGCGAATGAAGACTATTTGGGCCCTGACCCCATTTTTTGCTCGTGCTTTGACGCATGAAAGCTCAGGCGGTAAAAGAAGGAGTCCTCTCCGATTTTTTCTCCCGGCGATAAAGTTTGGCTGTCTGCCAAATATGTCGTTAAGTCCCAAGTATAAACTGGGTCCCCCCTACGTAGGCCCTTTTAGGTGCTTAGAGTCTAAACCCCTGCCATAAACTCCGGCTCCCCCCCTCCATGGGCCCTCCCGAACTCCTTTAGGTCGTTCTCAAACCCCCGGCCTTACCGTTTTTCCCCCGTAAGGTGCTCCTCCTTCCCCCGGGGGCGGATGCTATAAAGTATTCCGCGTGAAAGAGATTTGGATTGAGGGTGTCCAGGGGGGAACATCTTTTCACGAGTGGAAGGGGTCGGGCCCGAGGAGAGGTCATGGGGGGCCGGAGGAAAACATTCTGGACCGTCAACTTGTTCTGAGATTCCTCCGGGCTGGAAGAGGGGGGGCCTAAGGGGGGGGGTTTTCTTAACAAGCGGCGCCGCAAAACCGTTTTCCCCGGGGCTGCGTCTGCTCGTCCCCCGGCCGTCTCGTTTGCCGCGGGGGAGTGGCGGGGACCCCGGGGGTCCCCGGGCCGTGGCCGGCTCGTCCCCCGGGTTTCTAACAGCTTACCTACCCCCCTCCCGACCCAGGCGCGCTCGCAGGCCCCTCGTTCGCGCTCCCGCCCCTAAGGCCCCGGGGCGCGCCAGTCCCTCTCTTTAAAGGGCCCCGTGCGCCGGGAAATTTGGTGTTTCCGGGCCGACCCTTTTATATTGGTCCCCCTCCGGCATCCTCTCCGGGTTTTAGTGCTCCCGAGCCTTTAGAGGAAGCGTCTTGTTCCTTGTTTGCCTCTACCGTGTACCGACCGTCTCGCTCCTTTTCCTGACCCCGAAAATCTGCCCCCTTTTCCTGACCTATCGCTGTCCCTGCCAGCCTAGCCCACATTCGTACCGGCTTACTTTGGGTCCACCGAAGAAGTCCCCCCGTGGAACGACCTGGAGTTCTCCGCCGCGCAAGCCACCGCTTTTCGGCGGGCCTTTGGGAAAACCGATTTCTACTTTAAAATTTCCTTCCTGGCGTTGGGCTTTCCCCATCGTTCGGGGGCCCGGGATCCACAACCACTGCCGACGAACTTTTCTGCCCCGTCCTACCTATTGCCCGCCCGACTTCGACCGCCTGACGATTCTGACCATGCTAAACCCGGCGCCACTGAAGCAAAATACGTCAGGGGGCCGCTTTTTTGCGGGGTTGGTGAAAAGCGGGACCTACTTAGATTCCCCTCCAGCGTGGGTAAAACCATCGTTGCTGGCAAAGGGGTCCACTACGCGAAACCGTGACACGGCGGTTTGACCTTTGCCACTGTTTGTTTGGGCCCTCTTTTAGCCTTTTTTGATGTTGTGCCCTTTGGGCTGTTTTGTCCCCTATTCTTCCTGCTATTTGAAAATCTTGTCCTGCCCCTTTTGGGGTCGCATCCCACCGATCTGCTGTATCCATAATTTGTTCTCCTGTGTTAGGAACCCGTCTTGGGGGGTTGTTCCCCAAAGTGATTCATCTTCCCTCGCCCTGTTTTTTTGGTTTCAATTTAAATTCAGGGCGTGTTTACTGGCTTCACTAGGCTGCAGTGATGCCAGGTCTGTACTATAGGTAGGACACTGAAAGGAAAAATTTTGAAAAAAGTGAATTGTTTTTTGCAAGAATTTTAAACAAAAAAAAAAAAAAAAACTTTTTGTTAGACAACCCCTTTAAGTCCTTTTTTCTGTGGTCTCCTTTGTTTGGTGCCCCTCATGTTGGTCTTGAGTTTCATACAGGGTGTCCTTCCTGCTTTCCGAACCTGCTGCTGGTTTTTTTACCTTGTGTTGGTGTTTTTCCCAAACTGTTTAAAACTGTTTTCCACTGTTCCCAGTGTGTGTGACTGCGGGACTGGTTCTACGGGACCCATGTATGCAGGGACTCCAACCAGCAGTTGGAAAATAACCAGAACGGAATCTAGACCCTTTTCCCCGTTGGGGCCCAACTGCTTGTCTGGAGTAAAAGTTCGGGTTGTTTTTTGTCGCCCCAGATTCCCGGTCCCTTTGGGTTTTTTGTCTGCTGTTCTGGAGCCCCGCTGTACCCTGTATTTTTTCCCTTTAGTGTTTCCAAAGTTCCCTTGTTCGTTGCTGTTTAAAGGTACTCTTTTCCTGTGTGCGCCACCCTGGGAAGATGCGCGGGGGTCCGGGCTATAACTGCACTTATCAATAATTTTCTGCAGGAAGAGGCCCTGTGAGTTTATTGGCTGTAACTGCACAAAACCTTTTATGTCGAAGAAGACTCACGTTTTGAGTTTTGGCTGTAATGCACTGAAACCCATTATATTTGCAAAAAGATTCCTATGAGTCACTGGCTGTAATTTCTCTGTAATCACTTTATGTCTGCAGAGACGTCACCTGGGTTTCTTGGGTAACGCATGTAACCATTTTAAGTCTGCAGAAAAGAGGCACTTGTTGAGCCCGGGCTGTTATTTGTAACCCCTCTATATTAGGGCCTATTTTGATTTATAGTCATAATGTGGGTGGCACTCAGGTCATGATATGGCTTACTATTAAGCCCTTATTTAGTTTTTAATTGGGATTTATGGTAATATTGTGGTTTTTTTTATTTACAGTATGCGGTTAATTGTGGGTTTTTTGCTGCATGTACGTTTTATTTGTTGATGCTCGGGGGGTTGCCCTTGCAACAACATTTGTAACTCAGGCAATTGAATTTAATTCCCCCAGATGTTTCCCTCTTGCCCTCTTGCCATCGTGGGGGTCATGGTGACCTTTGGCCCATGGGTAGTCCAGAGGCCCCGACAGGGAATAGCCCCAAGAGTGCCCAGCACAGGGAAGGGCTCCAAGGACCAAACAGGGAATGACTCCCAGGTGACCCAGCCGGGAGTGACCCCCAAGTGCCCGGCCGGGGTGCCCCAAAGGTGACCGGACAGGGAGTGTCCAAATTTTGAGGCACGGGGAGTGACTCCCAATGGACGGCAAAAAGGAAAAATGGCTCCAAGTGAAAAGCCAGGGAACCCCTCCAAGTGACCAGCACAAAATGGTTCCGGGGTGACCACACAGGGAAGACTCCAGAGTGACCGCACAGGGAATGGCTCCAATTTGACCACCAGGGAAAATGGCTCCAGAGTGACCACAAGGGGAAAGGCTTCAGAGTGACCAGCACGGAATGACCCAAGTGCCCGAACAGGGAATGACTCCAAGTCCCAGCACAGGGAAGACCCCACAGTGCCAGCCGGGGAATACCCAATGACCAGAAGGGGAATGAACCCAGGGGACCAGCACGGGAAGGGCCCCCAAAATGCCGCCGGGGAATGGCCCCACAGTACCAGAAAGGGAATGGCCCCGAGTGCCAACGGGAAGGGCTCCAGATGACCAGCAAGGAATGACCCAAAAGTGACCAAAGGGAATGACCCCGAGTGCCAGCACAGGGAATAAACCCCAGATGACCGCACGGGGAAAGACTCAGAGTGCCCCACACGGAAAAGGCTCCAAGTGCCAGCAAGGGTTTGACTCGAGTGACCAACGGGAATGCTCCAAGTCCAGCAGGGGGAATGACCCGGTGACCAACGGGGAAATTGGCCCCCAGAGTGATCACACAGGGAAGCCCAGAGGATCAGCACGGAATGGCCCCGAGTGACAGCCGGGGGAGGGGCTCCAGAGTGACCAGCACGGGGAAATGACTCCAGGGGGTCCAGCAAGGGAATGACTCCGGTGACCAGCACAGGGAAGACCCAAAGTACCAGCACGGGAAGGCTCCGGTGCCAGCACGGGAAGGCCCAGAGGGCCAGCACGGGAATGATCCGATTTGTGAAAAAGGGTTTTTCGGGTTAAAAAAATGGTAAGCCTGTAAAAAGGTATCCTCTAAAATCCCCACCTTAGCTAGGTTTTGTATGTTGCCCTGCATTAAAGGGGAACAGGAACCCTTGATTTATTTCAGGGGGTTTTCAGAAATGCCCGGATTATGGGTAACCCGTTCCCCCCCTATACCAATGGTACAGATAAAAAGTGATAAACCTGCAAGTCCCTATGAACGGGTAAACCTCCCCTTTTCCCCCTATTCTCAGGTTCAGTAAAAAAGTAGATGATACCGCAGTTTGTTCGGTTTCGACTAAATAAAAGCCCTGGTCAGAAATACTTTTAAAGAAAACCCCGGGGTCCTTTTAAAGGGTAACTTGACCCCCCCAAAAAGCTCATGGACAAATTCAGTGTGCCCTGCAGCCCTATGTAACTAATCTGTTTCCCCACAAAAGTTCTTTGGACGTATCAGTAATGACCTGAGTCCTATGAAAAGGGTTTTCCCCTCTGTTTCCCCCACCAAAAGTCGGGTAAGATAATTAAGGGAATTTTGGTTTATTTTTAAAGGGTAATTGTAATTAAAAAGTTATGGTGTTTAAAAAGAGGGGCCCCTGGAAATGAAAAAAGGGTAACCTCTGTCCCTCCCCTTTATTGTATGGAAGTTTACATGATGATTGGTTAGGGTAAATTGTTTTACCTAAGGGGAAAAATAAAAAAATTTTCCCCGCACCAATGTAACCCGGGGAAACCTGTTTTCCCCACCAAAAAGTCATGGTCGTTTTCTTTTGATGTCCCTCGTTATTGTCAGGTAACATGTATCCCCACCTTACTCTGGTGTTATACGTTTTGTCCCTGAGTCCTTTTAAACGGTCCTGGTATTCCCCCCCAAATTTCAGGTTTCATTTAAAAAGAGAGGATCCCTGAAGCCCCTTGTACTTAACCCTCTGTTCCATATACTCTTTGGTCGTAATAATAATATCCCTGCAGCCCCTTGAAAAAGGTAACCTTGCTCCAATTTAAAGGGACGAAAATCGTGAGTCCTGGTTAGGGTTTAACGGGGAAACCTTTTAAACCCCCCTGGTCAGTAAATAACTGTCCCTGATTATGTAAAGGTAAACCTCTGTTTAACAAAACTTGGGGTCAGATTTTCCGGGGTTTTTCCCTGCATTCCATTAAAGGTCCCGTATCCCCCAAATAGTCATGGTCGAAAAAAAAAAAAATAAAGTTGATCCCTGAAGCCCTTGTAACGGTTCTCGTATTCTCCACTAAGTTTTCTTTTCAGTGGGGTTTTTTAAAACCTCTCTAAAACGGGGTAACTTCTTTGGGGGAAATTTCCCCCTTTGGGAAATCATGTGCCCCTGGTTATTAAAGGTAACCTTTTTTTCCCCATTAGAATGGGTTTAAACGAGTATCCTCGGCCTATTTTTCGGTTAAAACTTTATTTGTTTTCCCTCCCCTCCACTTTTCCCTTTCCGGCATTCAAGACTTTTTTGAAAACTCCAATCTTTTTTATTGCCCCCATTAACCCCCCCCGTCCCTCGCTGGGGGGGAAATCCCTAATTTGGGTCTCCCAGACATCCTGTTGTTACTTTCCCTTCTCTTATAGTAAACCGCGAAAACCGTAATCCAATTTCAACTTCAACCCCTGACCCAGGGCGCCCCTTCCCTCATCAAAACTCTGACCTCTATAAACCTTTTTCTGTTTCTTACCTCCCTTTTTTTCCCCTGTAAGCTTCCGACACCTTCCCCCCTCTTTTCAGCCCCTTTCCACCTCTCTTCTTCGCTCTAGATTTTCTCTGCCACCCCCCCCCCATCCCTTCTTCCAGAGCCTCGCTACCATCCACCTCTCCAAATGTACCACCCCCTTCCTCTCCCCGGTTCTCTGCCCCCGCCCACTTTCCAGAGCTCTTGCCATCCCTTCCCTCCTCAAGATCTCTGCCTCCCTACCCCTTCCCCCAATAATTTTCCCCCCCGTCTTTCTCTGAGCCTCGTCCCAGGTCCCTCTTTAAAACAACCAAAGGGCCCCGTCTCTCCTAGGAGCTCTGTGACTCCCATCCCTCTTTTTAGGTTTCTTCCATCTTGTCCCCCTCTCCGGCTCTTGTCCCCCCCTCCTTTTTCTTCGAGCTCTACCATCCCTTCCTCTCTCAGAGCTCCCACCTCTTTCCTTCTCTAAAAGCTCCCCTGCATTCTATCCTTTCTCCAAAGCGCTATGTATTTTTTGTCCCTCCTTTGGAGCTACTGCCCCCCTTTTCCCTTCTTTGGGGCTCTCTCCCTGTTTTCCTTCTCTCCAAGCTCTCACCCATCCCTGTCCCCTCTCGGGGATTCCTGCCATTTTTTTTTTTTTTCTACAATGGCTAATAAGAAGGGCAACAATTAAAAGGAATAGAGACCCCGTTGGAACCATTTGGTTTTAAAAAAGGAGTTGCTAGTATGCACCAAACTAATCCTTTGCAAAGGGAAACTGTTAAGAGTTTTTAATAGAAAAGATGAGAAAAAAACAAAAATTCTGAATGTGGGAAAAGCCTTCCCACATCGGGGGAAAAAAGTTTTGGGAAGCTCCTTTCCTGATTGCAGCTTGTGAAAAAGTTAATAATCCGGACTGCAACAAACGACTGAAACCAATTTTGCTTTAAAATTTTCTCTTTTTTTATGCATACGGAAAACTTAATAGGGCTGCCCTTATTTCCAATCATCGCTTTACTTTCAATATGCAGTCAGTACTTTGCTGTAGTAGTTTTTGTGGTACAATACAGAATTTTAAAAATTTCACTTTCAGTGGTAGCAATTCCCTTTCCCAGCTGAGATGTGGAGCCAAACCATCCATGTTGCCACAGCTGCAAGTTCGGAAAACACTTCCTTCTTCGGCAGGGTTTTAGGTCACATCACGAATGTGTCACATTAAAACGAAATGGTATTAACCCTATGTTTCCTAATAACCAAATATACACTAGGCATACATTTAACTTATCTAATTTAAAATACCTAATTTTTATAAAAATACATGATCTAATTAACAACCCACCCAAATTTAAAAAATCTAAATAACTAATACCTATAAAAAAACATCTGAGATAAAAATCTCATTTAAACCCCTTTTGGGATCTTGTTTGAAAAAATAATCCAAATTTTTCACTTGAAGCAGTCTGATTTGTTAGATTTGGCATTCCCGCACGGGATCTCTTCTAACACACCCAGGGGTAAAATGCTTTGTGGGGTTTTTTTTCTCGAAAAATTTTAGCCAGCCGTTCACCGTTGCTTTTTCTTTTTTTTTCTTTTTGCTCCATAGTTTGTAATTTTTATTGTCTTTTTTGTTCCTAATTCACTCTGACAGAGGGAAAACGTTTGCCTCATACCTTTTTCCCCAAGGAAAATTTTTTAAAAAAAACCAATAATTTTTTGGCACCGGGGAGAGCTATCATTCCCTCATTGTTTTTTGGAATCCCTAGGGGCAATTAATGAGGGAAATCTATATGTACGGAGAAACAAAACATGTTTTTGTAGAAAAAAAATAAAAATTTTTAAATAGAGGATACAAAAACAAGAACAGAAAAAGGCTCCAATGAGAACTTTAAAAAAAGAAATCTATTGTTAAACGGGGGAACAAAAAGCAAGTACCCCCTTTTTCAAAATTTGTACATATGACAAACACCTAATATTACGGAAGGCTATATCACGCTATTGGCATATTTTCAAAAAGATCCTAAGTATGGGTATTGTTTAGGAAAAAAAAGGTACATTTTAAAAAAAGGTAGAAAACCCCGGTGTTCATTTTGCATTCTGATATTTCTTCCCTAAAAAAGTCTAAACAAGATATATTGAGAACAACTAAAATGGCACTTTCCCCTGCCTTTTTATGAAAAAATTGTAGTGCCATTATTTGTGGTACCTGTTTCCCTCCACTTTTCAGGAATTGCTACCCTTTTTAAAGGGGACTATAGCGTAACCAGTAACGTCATTTATTATATAAAAAAGTCCTTGCGGCAAAGGGTAGAGGGCAAACGGTGCTTTCAGGTTTGGAATTACGAACAAAAATCGAACAAAAGAATTACAAACATATGGGGGCAAAAAGAACAAAAAGAACAAATATGGGGGGGAAAAGCGCTAGCCAAACATTTCTTTGAGTCAAAACCACAGCAAGCGATTTTTCGTGGTTGTGTTAGAAGGTCCTTGCAGGGCCAAACAAAAATCCAGACTGCTTCAACGTGAAGCATTTTGGATTAGTAAACTTCAAACAATGATTCCAAAAGGTTTAAATGAGATGTTTAGTCTCAGATGTTTTTTATAGGTAGTATAGTATATTTAGATGTTTATAGTTGGTAGGTGTTAGATTAGATACGATAGTATTTTTATAAAAAATGTAGGAATAGTATAATTAGACGTATAGGTTAAATGTATGCACTAGTGGTATATTTGGTTAGTTAGGAAACATAGGGTTAATACTCATCTGTCTGCTTAATGTGATCACATATCAGTGAGTGTGACTCTGACTACGCATGCCTGAAGAAGGAAAGTGATTTCCGAAACGTTGCAGCTGTGTGCAACATGGAGTGTTTGGCTCCACATCAGTCAGCTCGGAAGAGATTGCATACCACTGACAAGTGAAATGTTGAAAATTCTGTGATTGTACCACGAACGTACTACGGCTAAGTACTGACAGCATATTGTATGTAAAGCGATGATTTGGAATATAAGGGCATGTAGCCTTCATTGATGTTCCGTACGCTAGTAAAAAGCAGCAAGATTTTAAATGCAAATTGGTTTCAGTCTGTTTGTTGCCAGTCAATTGTATTACAAGGAGAAGAGAAAACTCCGGTGCATGACTGAATAAAGGGTCAGTACTAATATAAAAAGAGATATAAAATATAGACAGCACCTTAAATGTATTGAATCATTCTCCTGCTCCCATCAGGGGCTCGCCCACCCCTCATACAACCAACCTGACTGGATGGATCAATGAAGGAAAACAAGAAGTAATCTATTTGCTAAATTCTCCATCAGAATGAAGCAGTGAGATGGGTGTGAGGTCAGCAGGTTCGTCGGGAGATTTGCCTGGTTTGGGTGTTATAATTAGTGTTGAGCGATGAAATCAAAAAAAGTTGAAATCTCCCAGATTTTCACTAAAATCTTGTTTCCGCGATGAAGAGATTATTTTCCTTAAAATCATCAATAATCGCCACCGTGGATTCCAATCGGGCCATTTTCAGCGCTTTCTGTAATTTTGGCGGCCAGCCAATCAGCGCAGAGCACAGGGGGGGTGAAGGACGTCACCAGTGGGGTGTGTAGGCATCTCATTGGCTGCTGAAATCATATGACCTCGTTTTATCTACAACGTATGTCACTGCACTTCCTGCTCAGCAGCATTAGCTTCCACACAGTGAACAGAGCGGATAGCTGTCTCTTTGCTCAGCTTTTTTCAAAGCTAGTAGAGACTATTTGCCAGCGTTTTTACTACTTAAAATGGTCCATTATACATTAGTTAGCTTAGGGTACAGCAAGATTCGAGAATTCTGGTTTGTAATTGTTAGAGATTTGGAAACAACTCCAGTGCTCTGAACAGCACAGCTGTGGGGGAGGGGAGGGTGTATGTTCCGTAGGGGCAGATCCTGCATCCGACATATTTCTTCTCTCAAGCTACTGTGAAATAGCACCAAATTTTATTTCTGCGTTGCCAGCAGCTACCACAGTCTGAGTCCTCTGGTGGCATCACGTGCCCATCAGGTGTCTTGGAGACCATCAACACACAGGTCAGGAGTAGTGATGAGCGATTACGTTGACTATCATCATCGGGTCGATAGTCGATATCGGCAATTATCAAGACGATTTCCGATAGTCGATAATAGATTATCGCCGATGACCATTAAAGTCTATGGGGGAGGAACAACACCTTCATTCTTACACCCAAACAGGGCTGAGAAGCTGGAATTTAACATCCACAACAGTCAAATGGATACGTGCTACATCTTAGGCAACACACTTAGGTTATAAAAGTCACAGAAAAAAACTCACACACCATTCACTATCCCTGTCTTGTACCACAGTACCACAAATTAAAAAGTGCCAGAAGGCAGTGTTATTTGAACCATCATTTTACTTGAACTGGACATTGACTATCCCTGTCCTGGACCGCAGTATGACCATTAAACCTGTCTGACCCACAGATTAAAAAGTGCCGCAAAAAGGAGTCTTTGAACCACCATTTTAGTTTCACTGGACATTGACTTTACTTGTCCTGGGCCACAGCATGAGCCCCAAACCTGTCTGACCCCCAGATTTAAAAAGTGCAGGAAAAAGGAGTCTTTCAACCATCATTTTAGTTGAACTGGACATAGACTGTCCCTGTCCTGGGCCACAGCATGAGCCCCACACCTGCATAACCCCCAGATTTAAAAAGGGACGCAAAAAGGAGTCTTTCAACCACCATTTTAGTTGAACTGGACATTGACTATACCTGTCCAGGGCTACAGCATGAGCCCCGAACCTGCATGACCCTTAGATTAAAAAGTGCCGGAAAAGTAGTCTTTCAACCACCATTTTAGTTTCACTGGACATAGACTATACCTGTCCTGGGCCACTGCATGAGCCCCAAACCTGCATGACCCCCAGATTTAAAAAGGGCCGCAAAAAGGAGTCTTTCAACCACCATTTTAGTTTCACTGGACATTGACTATACCTGTCCAGGGCTACAGCATGAGCCCCGAACCTGCATGACCCCCAGATGAAAATGTTAAAGAGGATAGGGCCCAATACTGAGCCCTGTGGTATCCCACTAGTAACAGAGATCCAGTCTGAGTATGTACCACTAATCACCACCCTTTGCTTTCAAAGCCAGTTACTTACCCACTTGCAAACATTTTCCCCCAGTCCAAGCATTCTCATTTTATTTACCAACCTTTTATGTGGCACCGTATCAAATGCTTTAGAAAAATCTAGATATATGACATCCAGTGCCTCACCCTAATCCAGTCTAGCACTGACTTCCTCATAGAAGCTGATGAGATTAGTCTGACAGGACCGATCCTTCATAAACCCATGCTGGAACGGCGTTATACATTTATTTTCAGTGAGATACTCCAGGATAGCATCTCTGAGAAAACCTTTAAACATTTTACCTACAACAGAGGTTAAGCTTACTGGCCTATAGTTTCCTGGATCACTTTTTGACCCCTTTTTGAATATTGGCACCACATTTGCTATGCGCCAATCCTTTGGGACATACCCCGTTATTATACAGTCCATAAATATTAAGAAAAGGGGCCTATCTATGACATCACTTAACTCCCTTAGGACACGTGGGTGTATGCCTTCTGGACCTGGGGATTGGTCTATTTTAATCTTCCTAAGGCGGAGCTGCACTTTTTCCTGGGTTAGAGAAGAAACTTTTAAGTTGGAGTTTACCACATCTCTCTGTTCAACAGGAAGCTCATCCTCCTCGGTCAATACAGTGGAGAAAAAAGTGTTTAATAGGTTTGCTTTTTTTTTATCGTCCTCCACAGTATCTCCCTCAGTATTTTTCAAAGGGCCAACATTTTCTGTTTTAATCTTTTTACTATTTATATAGTCAAAAAATAATTTGGGGTTACTTTTACTTTCTATAGCAATATGTCTTTCTGTCTCCAGCTTTGCTGCCTTTATCATTATTTTACACACTTTATTTTTTTTCCCTATAGCTTCTTAGTGCCCTCCTGTTATAGTAGGTGAAACGCTTTATTTTTGTTTTTTTATTGCCTCCTTTACACCTCTGTTGATCGACATTGGGTTTTTCCTGTTTCTAATTTTTTTATTACCATAAGGTATGTACCTCTCACAGTGGTATCCTAGAATGTTTTTAAAAATATCCCATTTATTATTTGTTCTGCCATATTTAAACACATTGTCCCAGTCAATACGGTTTAGGGCCTCCCTAAGGAGAATAAAATAAGCCTTCTTAAAATTCAGTGTTTTTGTGGCCCCTTGACAAAAAACTCTATTGAAGGATAAACAGAAATTTATTATATTATGGTCACTATTTCCTAGGTGCCCCTCAACCCGAACCTTTGTTACTCTGTCAGGTCTATTAGTCAATATGAAGTCTAGATTAAATTGCCTCACTGCACGTCGGAAACCTTCCGAATCCGCAATGGCACCAGGCAAGGATGCCCGCTCTTCCCGCTCCTATTTGCGCTCTGTATTGAGCCCCTCGCAGCTGCCATCCGAGCCAATCCTGATATTAAAGGCATCCGGGTCAGGGATAGGGAATTTAAACTGTCCCTTTTTGCTGATGACATACTCCTGACACTTACTGAGATGCATATCTCACTCCCGGCTGTCCACACCCTCCTTGCCGAGTTTGGAACCCTATCTGGGTATAAAGTAAACACCACTAAAACAGAGGCCCTCCCAATAAACGTCCCCGAGGACACCTTGGCTTCCCTCAAGCATAATTACCCCTTTAAGTGGCAAATACACTCCCTCAAGTATCTAGGTACACAAATTACCGCACAGTACTCCTCACTCTATAGTGCTAATTTTCCCCCGCTCCTCAGGGAGATAAAGAATCTTCTCTCCAAATGGCACTCCCTCTCGCTTTCCTTCTTCGGAAGGATAAATGCTGTTAAAATGTCCATACTTCCCAAACTTCTCTATCTCTTCGAGACTCTCCCGGTTGCAGTCCCCTTAGGGGAGCTGCGCTCTATTCAGTCGGACATTCTCCAATTTATATGGGCGAAAGGGAGACACCGGGTTGCTAAATCGGTACTCGTGGCCAGCAGACAGAATGGAGGTTTGGCCGTCCCTGACGTCCTCCTCTACTACTGGGCCTCTCACCTGCGCCGTATCCCGGCATGGTCCACCCTCCGAGCGTACTCCAAATGGATGGAGATAGAGAAGCTTTGGCTCGCCCCAATACATCCGAATGCCCTCCTCTGGCACTCTCGACCTTTACCTGATCTGGGCTACCGACTGGGCCCTATTAAATTTACCCAACAGATCTGGAACCACTGTAGGAACAGGTTTAAGTTGGCCTCTAAGGCATCTCCGATGACCTCCTTTCTATGCACCCCCCTGCTGCCCACTGGGTCATCGAGGCTGGTTGCAGGGCCGTGGCTGGGGCATGGCCTATTCAGATTTGTGGATATTGCCAGGGCTGGGGATCGGAGATTGATACCGTTCTCAACTCTCCAGAGAGATTATCAACTCCCAGAAAGATCGAGGTTTCACTACCTGCAGATATCGCACCTTCTCTCTTCTATGTTTGGCACGTCCACGTTATCCATCCCTACTCGATTTGAGCAGATATGTAAAGCTAGCCATTCCACTAGAGGGTTGATTTCGACGCTCTACTCCATTCTCTCAGACCATCTTCCCGACGAAGCCCCGACACACAAGTACATGGCGCGATGGGAATCATACCTGGGCAGGGACATTCCCTACCCGACTTGGCAAGCCATATGGAAGGCTGCGGCCAAATCTTCAATTTGCACCACATATAGAGAGAACCTCTATAAAATTGTAACGGTGCGGCGCCGATGGACGTACGCCCCGAAGCGCCGACCGCAGACATCCGGGTGTGGATCCTCTGTGATCACCGCAGGCGAGGTGGTAGCTGGAGGACCACGCCAGGGAGTGGAGTCTAAGGGGCCCCTGGTCTTCGCCAGAGCCCGCCGCAAAGCGGGATGGACTTGGCTGCGGGACCCCCAGGTCACTACCCCTGACGTGGCTACCTGCGGTGACAGCCGGGGTACAGGACAGGAACACAGGAACATAGGAGAACATAAGCAGGGCAGGTTAAACGTACATATAGCACCACAGGATACGGCAGGAACTGGACGGGTAACACATCAGGTACAGACCAGGGAACACGGCAGGAACAGGAGAGCACATAAAGGACAGGAACACGGCAGGATACAGGAGACACAGACACAACGGACGGACGGCCAGGAGCTAAGATGACCAAGACACTGGACCAGCATCTCAGGGGTTAAAGGCTCAAACAGCAGACCTGAGATGCTGGCAGGAGCTTAAGATGGGAAGCAGCTGGACACAGCAAAAGACTGCAATGAACTGACCAGAGTAGAGACAAGAACTTCCTCTTATAGCCAGAGGTCAGGGGTGAAGAGGAAGGTGCACAGAACAGGAAACTATAAATAGGCAGGAAGCTGCCGCGCGCACGCCTTAGGAGGCACAGTGCACAGACAGGACCCAGGAAGCAACAAAACTGGACAGGACAGGCAAGTACATAGCAGAACACAGGCTGCTGGGACGCCTGCACAGGGAGCCCAGCAGAGACATGGCAGGCACGGACAGGCCGACGGTCCAAGGCAGGGACCGCGGCATGAACCGTGACAAAAATACTCCTCTTTTGGTACCACAACCCTGAAGTCTTACACAGGTGGAACCCACAGCTGCCCCAGTCTTGCTGGAGATGTCACTCTGCTACCGGGACGCTCCCTCACATCTTTTGGGACTGTCCATTAATCCAGGGCTTCTGGTTGCAGGTCTGGGACCTCTTGCGTGGGGTTTTGGCGGTGAGGATTCCTCTTGACCCTCTAATCTACCTGTTGAGCGGCCCGGTTCAGGGTCTCTCTAAGGCTGACTCGTCTCTAATGCTACACATTCTAACAGCGGCCAGGTGCTTGATCTCGGGGAGATGGCGCCAAACAACGCCACCAGATGCTGAGGACCTTTTCCCAAAGAGTCACAGAGATCAGGCGTATGGAATTTCTAACAGCCGCCGTGCACGATAGAATAGACCAGTTTGAAAAGAAAAGGTTTGCCTGGGATGTCTTTTCGCACCAGAACCCTGCATAATTCAGGCCCATCCCCCCTGAAGCTTTTCCCTCAGTGTTTACCCGTCCTACCCTAACGTCTTCTCCCTTTGTCTGTGTAGTCCCCTGTTTTTATGTTTTGGAGTTCTATATCCTCATGACTAACAAAAGTGATTTCAGTGTTCTTAAGTTCTGACATTTGCACCCAAAGTTTCAGCTTTATCCCTTATAACCTTTGGGACATTCTAACACTGCAGATTCAACCTGATCTTCCCATGTTTCTTCATTAGATGATCTCTGTTATATTTATATGCTAAATATCTCTGGTGCAGTGTATATGCGTGCAATGTCCTTTCTACCTATGTCAAAAACGTAATAAAAATTTTCAATTTAAAAAAAAAATATATATTAAGTCTAGAAGGGCCTTTCCTCTAGTCGGTTCTTGCACCATTTGGCAAAGGTAATTATCATTAGTTATTGACAAAAAACCCGTTTCCCTTTGTCAGAGCTACAGGTTTCAGATTCCCAATGATGTCTGGATAGTTAAAGTCGCCAAAAATTTAAACCCCATTTTGATTAGCCGCCTATCTATTTTGCCTGAGGGTACATCTTTTAAGGGTTCTGTTTATTTGGGGGCCTATAGCAAACTCCTATTAGAAATTTTTTTTACTGTTTTTAACCCCTGAAATTTACTAGAGATGGGGGGGGAATCTCTAAAAATTCGTTTTCGGTCCCTTCAACAAAATTTTCCCGACAAAATTTGTTTCGTTCCGAATTATTCGCCCAAAATTCCGTTAAAAAGCGTTTATTTCCAGGGCTGCCCAGGCCTGCGGGGGCGTAGCTTTTGTGCATAGTTTTTAAAATGAAAGGGGAGTTGGTTTGGTTTTTAATACAAGTTGTTTTTTTTGTTTGACAGGGCCAAACGGGCCGCCGCTTTTTTTAATCGTTCACTAAAAAATTTTCCCTGGGCATTTAAGAGGGCCAAAATGCCCAAAAAATAATGAAGGGGAATGTAGCTGTATTGTCATCCCACCCAAAGCTGGAAAAAAAAGGAAATGAGGGGTTCAGGTGGAACTTTATTACAGGTGTGGATGGTGACGGGGCAGCCACAGCAGCATGAGTTCGGCAGTGGCCAATGACTTTTCGGGGGTTTTGGCCCAAAAAAATGGGGGAAGGGAAAAGGGTGGCACAATGCTGAGAGCGGAGGCCCACGGAAAAATTTTAGGGGGGGGGGGGGGGGGGGGGCTTTCCCAAGCAGTATGAGGTCAGGCAGTGGCCCAAAATGACTTCTGGAGGTGGAAAAACCCCGGAGGAAGCCAAAAGGGACAATAAATGGGGCGGGTCCGGCGGCAGGGGTTTGGGTCGGGCGGGTGGACAATGACATTTGGAAGGTGGAAAAACATATTAGGCCACGGGAGTGGCACAATCCCCACGTGGGGAAGGCCCACAACGCAGAAAGCATGAGGTCGGGGAGTGGCACAATAAAAATTTGGGAAAGGGGGAAAAAACGTATTAGCCCACAGATTTGGCACATAAACCAGTGGGAGGTCACGGCCGGTCCCAGTATGGGTTTCGGGCAAGTGGCCAATGACATTCTGGGGGGGTGGCAAAAAAGGGGGAAAAGCCATGGGCATTTTTGGATGAGAGTGGAAAGGGCCCAGGGGCCGGCACCCGGCATGGGTGGGACAGTGGACAAGACACCGTTTTGGGATGTCCGGAAACACCCAACAGAAAGCTCCCGCATGAGGTCTAGAGTGGCAAAAATTGACAGAGTGTTGGGTTTGGGTGGCAATTCCAGCCCTGGTAAGAGGTGGTAGGCAGATGGAAAAAAGGAAAGGGGGAGAAAGGGGGGGTGGGTTTGGCAATCCGGGCCCCGGGGTGGGCGGGGCTTCGGGAATTTTGGGGGCTGAGGGGAAAAGGGGGTTTTTAACCCAAAAGGACCTAAACCCCTTTAAGGGGCATTGGTGTGTGGAAACCCGGGGCCGACCCCAACCCCGTTTCCCCCCCTTAAAACCAAAGGTCAGTCGTTCCAAATTTTTCCCCGGGAAAAAAGCGGGTTCTCCTTGGGGAAACCGATGGCCCCGCCGAAAACTAAAACCACCCGCCCCCTTTAAATCCCCAAAATTGGGCCCGGGGCCCCAAGGACAGCTTTCCACTGCAAATTCCGGCAAAAGTTGGGGCCACAAAATTTCCAGTTTTTTTTGCCCATTTGTCCGGGGCGGATTTTAACTGAGGGGGAAAGGAAGGTGTGCCCAAAAGTGGGCCCCAAAAAATGTTGTTCAGGGGGATGCCCCAGGCCTGCTGTGGGCAAATCCCCCCTCCTAAAACCCTAGGGGGTAAAGGGAAGCTGTCATCAGGGACCCCCCGGCCTTAGGTTACTATGAAGGGCCGGGTCTGCTCCTACCCCCCCCCTTTCCCCCAAGCGGCCACGGCCCAAATTAAAGTACGTCCCGGCGCGGGGAAACCCCCGGTGCCCTGTCAGGGGAGGGACGAGGGCCGCAATAGGCAGGGGGCCCCAACGGGTTTACGGGGGGTTTCCCCAATTGTATTTGAGTTTGTCCTTCCCCTTAAAATGGGCTGGGAAAAAGGGCCCCCTTTTTGGGAAACCGGGAAAAAGCAGGGTAATAGGGTGGGAGCCAAAAGTCATCCTCTCCCGGGGATGCTGACTTTTGGGCCCTTTTCCTAGCCAGGCAAAAAAGCTTGCGGGGGCGGGGCCTTTTTCCCAACAAGTGACTCGGGGGCCCTGCCCCCTTTTTCCACTTTTTTACTGCCAGGGGTGTTGGGGGGCCCTTTCTGCCTTTTCTTCCTCCCCCTCCTTTCCCCCCTCTCCGTGCTCTCCTATCCTCCTCTTTGTCCCCCTAGGTAAAAAATCCACTCATTTCACCGGGAAAATGCTTCTGCCCCCAAATGCCCTTTCCTCCCTCCTCCCCTCCTTTTCAGCCCCCCCCCGGACTCTTCGTGGCCATAAAGAGGTAGTGCCACGTCTCCAGTCCCCTGCCCAGACGATTTTTCGGGCATTTTTCCCGGGGACTTAAAAGCAGTGGTTTGCCCCGGTTATTTTCCCTTTTGGCCCTGGGCGACTGACAAAACCGTTCCCCTCGAATGGCCTAAAAAAACGGCAGGTGCCCACGCTTGGCTGCCCCCGTTTGACATAAAAGTTTCAAGGGGGTACTTTGTATGCCCTGGAACCCATAAAAAAATTTCTTTAAAAGGCCCTTTCTCTTTTCCCAAAAAGTCGGTCCAACATGTGCAGGCTGGAATTCCAACGGGGGGAAAACATGCAATTAGGTGTGTTGGGGGAGGCCGTTCTGCCGTTTGCAACCCGAGGAGGGTTTTCCCTGGTTTGTAGAATGGAAAAAAAAAATGCATGCACGGTTTTTTTGGCCTTTTCCCGAATGTTAGAAGACCCGGGGGAAAGACTTCAGGAACTTTTTCAAACCAGTTTTGAACACTTGGCCATGCGGGCACCATGGGCCCATCCCCCTCGGGGGCAGCCCGGGAAAACCAATTCCTCCCATGTGTCTTCCCCGGGTTTCCCGATTTGCAGTTGGGGGGGAAAAAAGCCACAACGATTTCTTGCTCCCTGCCGGGTGCAGTTCCCCCCCCCTGTGTGCCCTTCGTTCGCCGAAGAAAAGCCGGGTTTGGTAAAAAGGGTTTGGACACCGCTTTTGCCCTACCCCATTTTGGAAGAGGGAAAGAAGTCCTTGTGGCGGTGAGATGGTGGTGGTGGTGGGGGGGGAGGGAAGGAGGCGGCTTTGGCGAAAGGTTGCGCATTTTTGACAACGTGGGGGGAAAAAAGGGGCGTCTCCGCCCAATTTGTTGGTGTCCCTGGGCCCCTGTAAGCACATTCCCAGGGGGCCCGTAAAGGACATGTAGGGCCCCTGCCCTTTAGTTTAAAAGTCAGATTTCCCGCGCTGCCTTTGCCCCTTTGGGAAACAAACGAAAAAGCTCAAGGATGCCCAAACCTTCTGTTTACATATTTATGAATTTGTGGTATCCCCCTTTTTGGGAAAAAAAAAATTTTTCGGTTTGGGAATTTCCATCTCGGCTGGGCACAAGCCAAAATTTCTTAAATGGTGCAGAGTCCCATTTGGGAAAAGGGAGGGGGATTTGCGAAAAAAAACCCCTTGGACAAGGAGCACGGTCGTGCTGAAACCTTAGGGGGGGTTGGGCGCTTACTGTTGTCTCTTTCCCAATGCCTCGGGGAACGAGCTGGCCCCAGGGAATTTAGGAGGACCCAGGGGGCATCTGGACGGGAGTTGAGTAAAAAGAGAAACGCTCCCCCCGGGCAGGGGTTGGTGGAGCCTTAAATGGCTGAAATGGCATGCGTCCCCATTTGGGCGCGCTGCTCCCGCTGTTGCTGCGGGGGCAGGGGGCACCACATCTGAAGCCTGTTTCTCCCAGGCCACCGGTTGGTGTTTGCGGGCATGTGTTGACGCGGGGCCCCGGTGGTGCCAAAGTTAGTCCCTGGCCACGCTTCACTTTCGGGTTCCCAGATTTACTTTTTTCCCAAATTATTCGGCCCCTGGGTTGTTTAGCAAAGAACTGCCACACCGCCGGGTTTTATGGTTTTTTAACCGCAATGCTCCGCATGAGTGACTACTCCCGGGCCGTTTCCCCTCGTTGGGGCCCCCTGTCCCGCTACTTTTTTGGGGGCCTGCGAAGGGGGTTTTTTTTTACCCGTGGCCGCTTGGCTCCCCCTCCCACTGTGTATCCTGCTGACTCAGGGCCCCACACGACCCACTTTGTTTGGTGCGCCGGCCTGACGGAAAGCGGACGCCCGTTCTCCTAAAGATGATGAAAGCCTTGCCTCACCCGGTTCCCAAAGTGCGGTGGGCCCTAAAAATCATCTTCTATTTGTTTTTTCATGTCATTTTTGCTGCCTCATCCCGGTTTTGGGTTTGGGCAAAAGGCGGGAACCCCTCACAACATGCCCCCCCTTTTTTTTTTTTTGCCATCTCAACATCTATATTTTGCCCGCCTACTGAAAGAACCCAGGGTTTATTGGGCCCCCAAATTTCTTCGTGCCTTTTTAAGCTGTGATGCCCCCCCTCAAATTTTTTCCAAATTTTGGAAAAAAAAAAAAAAAAAAAATTTTAAAATTTGGCGTGCCCCCAGCCAACATGTAGATTCGGGCTGGGGGAAACCCGGGGAGGGGGCCAGAGGGGGTTGAGGAAAGGGGGGGGGCCCCCGACCCGCCCCCGGGCCATCCCAAAAAAAGGGTTGTGTTGACGTTCCCACAAAATTTTTGGCTGGGGTTGTCAGATTGTCACCTGGGGGAAGTAGATGACCATGTAAAACCAATCAAGAACCATTGGGTTGCTAGTCGTACCCCCGGCCCGTAGATGACCAGGGGGGGGGGGTTTGGGGGGGGGGGGGGGGGGGGCGGGGGGGGGCGGGGGGGGGGGGGGGGGGGGGGGCCTCACCGAGGGGAACCCTGCTCGCGCCCCCTTGCTTTTGCTGCGCCCTGTACGGAATTTTTGGGTGCCTCTCCCTTTGCAGGTAAAGGGCCCGGCCCACCTCTTGTTGACTTTACTGTTTGTTTAAAAGTACAGACCTGTTTGGAAGATATCTGAAATATGAAAAAATACCCACCCTGTTTTTTGATCCCCAAAATTTGGAAACCCCCCTAAGAAGTTTGGGGAAACCCCTTTATATAATTGCACTCACAAAGGGGCAGGAAAATTTACTTGTATGGCGTTTAAAAAACTTGTGTATTTTACTGAATAAAAAAGCAAAAACAGGCTTATTTAACCTTCGGATATAAAATTATGCTACAGAATTTCTTTGGGGGGGAAAAAACAAAGTTTTTTTTACGGAGTAAAACGCAGAAAAAAGGGGTTTTAATTAACCCCTGGTTTTTTTTTTGCGCAAAAGAATTGAGCACCCGGAAAAACTACTCGTTTGTGGTGTTTAAAAAATTGCGTGTTTTTTTAACGGTTAAAAAAACAAGAAAAAAAATTTTTAAAATTAAAATTCGCTTGTGAATTATGTTTACGGGAAAATTTTTTGTTTTTTTTTGGGGTAAAAAAAGAGGGTTTTTCTTGGGTCAAACAGCAGCGGGAAACCAACGTTTTAATTAAACCCCGGGATGAAAATTTTTGCCCCAAAAGAATTGAGCACCCAAAAAAAGGGAAGGGGGTTTTGTATTTTTAAAAAAGTTCGTTGTTTTTTTAAAATTGAATACAAAAAGGAACTGGCATGATGCCCCTTGGATATTCAATGTGCTGTGAGCAGATAGCATTAAAATGTATATGCACTGGACTTCAGATCCAATACTCAAAAAATCAGAAATAGAACATTAAGAGAACAGTCTCTGAGACAAGCTGAGACACCCCACAGAAATTGCTGTATAAAAATCAGTTCTTCAGTAACAAGCAGCCGCGGCAGCACCTTCCCTGATCAGTACAGTGAGAGCGGTATGAGCTCTCAGCGTCGCGCCCGGACTTATATAGTGCGGTGACGTCACAGAATCCCGCCGGTCTCTGATTGGCTTCAATCTCTGCACATGTCATGCAGGCTATGCCCTTCTTCTCCCAGAGTGCTTGCCCATGTTGCGCCATGTGCTCGCAGCCATTTTATCAATCAAAAGCACACTTCGTTCACCCGAAGTACCCCAAACTTCGAATTCGTTCCGAACCGAAGTTTTCCTGAAATTCTAAACGAATTCCACTTCGTTAGAATCGATTCGCCCATCTCTAATCATAATCCAGCGGACCACGCAACCAGATCTGTTGCACCGAACCACCTGAAAGACACAACATGGTTTACGGGTCCTGCATTCCTGAACCGTTCAACGTCTTGCACTATCGAACCTGACACGTTTGAACTGATAGAGCCAGATGACGACGAAGAAATCCACCCTCAAGTATCTGTTCTACATACAGTGACATCTGAACACTGCCTCCAATCCCATCGTTTCAGCAGGTTCTCAACCTGGAAGTCACTTGTCCGTGCTATCGCTTGTTTAATTCACATAGCTCAGACTTACAAGTCGACATTACCTGAGAAACAAGAATCCTGCAAGGGTTGGCATCACTGCAAACATGCTTTCACCGTTCCCAACCTAGAAAGATCCTAGAACTTGATATTTCACATCATACAACATGAATGTTATGCTAAAGAACTAGACACCCTGAACAAAGGGCAACCTGTTTCTAAAGACAGTACTTTGAGAAAGCTCGACCCAATTATTGACCAAGATGGGCTGCTCAGAATTTTGGGCCATCTTCAAGAAGCCAAAGTGGAATTTATGGAGAAAACATCTTTAATAATCCATGACAACATCATGTCACAACTCCTCTGAGCTTATACAACATCACCCAATCCAAGTAAAGCAACCAAGGCCGTTGTTTACCGAAGGGACCAACGAGCTGCCAGGACTATGGATATTTGAGCTAGGAGATTTGTGAGCAAACTCATCTTCAACTGCGTTACATTTCTCAAAACCTTCGTTGGGAACATCTTCAGTACCCAAAGATGTCCAAAGCGACCCATCTGACCAGACATAGTACAGATCCTCCTCCCTTCACCAACGGTGGTCTGGATACACTTGGACCTTGACTGTGGCAGACACTGCGCACTAGGGAGTCCATGTGGCCAGTGCAAAGCGGTTGGACGTGTGTTTACATGCATGTCCAGTAGAGTCGACCATAGAAAGTGATTGTGAAGCCATGGACACTTCAAGTTTCAATAAAACGTCACTAGATGGTTCATCCCATCAAGGGCCTGTGAAGCACATTCGTTCCGACAGAGAGCACAAATTTTGTTGGAGCAGTCAAAACTTTCAAATCCCTTCCAACTTGGACACTACTATATTGAAGAGATATCTAAGTGAGCAAGTTGCACCTAGACCTTGTACCCTATACCACATTCATCCCATATGGGAGGGCCGCCTGGAAAGAATGAAAGGGGATCTGCAAGAAAGATCCATGTATCAATCTTCCTGCAAGTGTGGTAGAAACAAGACTCACCCATGAACCTTGACTACATTTATGCCGAAGTATCAGGCCAAATCAAGAATACCCACCACTGACTACACTACAAGTGACCCTGGAGATACGACTGTCCTCACTCCTGCCCATGTTACTGACTCAAAAAAACAACTCTTTTGAGTGCAGCACCTGGAGAATTTGGGAAAAAAAGACCTCTACAGGCGACAATGGATGCAGTCTCTCCAATGTTTCTGGACAGATGGAGGAAGCAGTATATCTCCACTTTACAACAAAAGGATAAAGTGCAGGCGAACAAGCCAAACCTCAAACCTGGATGATGTTGTGGCAATTGAAGGCAGCCATTCGCATCGGAATGAGTAGCCATAGGCCTTGTCACCCCCAAACCATCCCGAACAAAGATGGTAATGTTACGCAAAGCCGAGATCAAAGTATGGAAGCTCGGAGAGAGCCAACCTATTTCTACAGTGCCATCGCAGAACTCTTTCTGTTTGTTTTCTTCCCCAAAGAGCCTAGTGGTGACATCAGTTGATGTCAGGTGGGGAGTGATCCTGTCTAGCGGGGTTGAAGAATATTGCCAATAGCCACGTAGCAATACTTGTTGTAATAGTGCCAACACTGGCCAAAGTTGAACAGTGCATTAATATAAGTGAAAACAGATACACCCTTAAGACACAGAGAATTCTTTAGAATGAATGTCAGAGGTGAGTGCATGCTGGGAAGAAGAAGACCATTTCAGAGCAGAATCTGAACAGAGTCCAGTCCACACTCCACAGCTCTCCTGTTCACACTCATCTTCATGCCAATTTTCCCCGACGTTGCATAGCTGTTTTACGCTGCATAAATCTCCTATCAACGCCATGCTTATCCATTAACTCACGTTCAAGCTGTTAACTAATAAAAAGAGTTAAAAGTTCAGAACAAAGGTTGGTTTTTTTGGAAACATAGGGGAAGGTTTGGCTGGATGTCGGAATACACACAATGACCACGTGTAAGAAGACATAACATCAATGCAAAATTACTGATTACACCCTCTCCACTCTTTTGGGGGGGCTCTACTTGTATCAGCATTTAACAGAATCACCACAATAAGTGAAAAAATGAACTTTTTGCCAAGGATAGCAATATCCCAAGAGACTGGAGTGCTGGATGATGAGATGTAAATGTAGGGCGAAATACACAAACACAGGATAGACCACAGCATTCTTCCACAAAAAGTGAATAATATAAATCTTGGGGCCACAGATTAAGTACCCCCACAGGTCTTGAAGTTGATGGATATCAGGCGTGTAAATTGGCAGACATACACACACCTGTAAAGACTCTCAAATTCCCCCCACAAAACAAGAGGAGAAATGAAACCCTTGGTAATAAAATAACCTGACAAAATGAATGAAAGAAATTCAGGCATATATGGGGTAAAAAAAAAAATACACACACTGTATTTTACTCCAAATTACCCCACAATCAAGAGGTAAAATTAAAGGGGTCGTCTCACTCCAGGGGTCACTGCTTTCTATGTTAAAGATCTTGCAAAAACAAGTCACTTTGTAATATGTATTCATTGACATTATCCAACTTATTCTGAGATATCCCCTCTAGTATTGGCTGCATCAGCTCCTCCGGTCACTATAGCTATAGACCTTGTTTGATCACCCTGATAGGCTGGCCAGTACCGGGTTGCTATAACTACAGTCCTTGGCCTTCAACTGCAGTCTAGTGTAAACCAGTAACCCCACCCCTCCAATTCAAAAATGAAACCAAGAAAACAGGACAAATCATGGTAGTGAGTACAATCCCTTTTAAGCCTTGATTATGAAATACTATACAGAACAACCAGATGTAAATTAGGCATATAGTGGGTATAACAAAAACATACATACACCCTGTATTTTAGTCCAGATTACCCCACAAACCAAGAGTAAAACTAAGGGCCCTTGGTTTGAAATAACTACAGTACAACCAGATGTAAATTTAGCTGTATATGGAGCAGAAGTACACCCCACCCAGGACTTTAGGGAGAAATACTACCACAAACTACAAGAAAAAATAATAACCGCTGTTTGAGTAACAAGTGTGGAAATGACACACACTTAAAAAGTCTTTCACTCCGTAGATGAAAAACACAGTTTCTTTTGCTAAAGAGTGCAAATATAGTGCATGCAGCATCGAGCAGATGCTATTGACAGGAGTCACAAAGCGAGAATGGACGGAAATTTAAGATGGCGTCCGTATTTATGGGCTGTAACATACACAGAAGCTGGCTGGCTGCTGATTGACTTCATTCTGCACATGTCATTGAGGTTGTTTCCTTTCCCTCCTCCAGAGTACTTCCGCCACCATGTCACCCATGTCTTCGCGGCCATTTTAAGAAAAAAAAGATGCGCGTTCCGGCGAATCACCAAAACTCTCGGCTTCGAGCAGAACTGAAGTTTTCCTGAAATTCTAAAACGATTTCACTTTGTTAGAATAGATTCGCTCCATCTCTAATCTTTAGGCCACTGTATGTCATTAATGGGAGTGTAGGATACACCCGACACCGCTTGTTGTGGTTTTTCCTGATTTTATACCTTCTTAGCCCGCCATTCCATTTAGCCAGATAAGGAAACCGTCTTGGGCACTTCACTTGTGGTTATTCCATGCTGTGACGTAGTGGATTCACCTTTTCATCAGATATCGCTATGGTGATTTTATCCATTTGAGTTCAGTCCCTTATACATATTTTTTTGAATACTTTGACACTTATTTTTTTATTGAACAATGAAGTTATGTTTATCGCATAGTTTTTGATGGTCAGATTTTTGAGTTAACAACTTTTTGACATATATTATTTTGGTCCTTTTCTAAAACCTCTCCAATTTAAACACCTTCAACTTCACAAATGTGATTGGGAAACATGGGTGCCATTTACCTCTATGAGTAGATCATAAGTGTATTACTTATAAATGCAATTGGATCTTCTCATTCCAGGTCATTATTAGGCGCCAGGGATCCCCATCTTTTACATGACCGCTTACAAATTCCCACACGTTTACCTGGGGACCGATGGTTCTTATGAATATTATCACATCGTGCCCGTGGTCCAATTACTGAGACACTTTGGCTGGAATTGGGTGGGAATCTTGAGTGGACATGATGACAGCAGCCAGAGGGGAAGCCAAGATCTAAAGAACCTTATCACCAGCAGTGGAGGTTGTGTGGAGTTTCTGTACACAGTCCCTGTCATAGTGCAAAATGGTGAAGATTTGGTATCAAAGATTATAAAATCATCGACTAAAGTTGTGATTATCAACGGTGATATGGATTTTATATATGTTATGAATTTTCTACAAAAAGAATCTGTTTAGACATGGAAGCAGAAAAGGTCTGGATCCTTCTACTAACTGCAATAAGTTTTGAGATATCCAGGTTAGAGTACATCCTCCCAGGCGTATTACATGGCTCTCTATACTTTGTAATCCATAAGGGGGGACATCCCCGGCCTCAGGGAATTCATGTACAATTAACCCCCTATACTCACAAAAGAGGAAGAACACTTACAGAGAGTATGGACCAGTCTTGCTTACAGCTATCCAGCTCTGACTAATATATTGGGATTCTTCAACCATCAACAAGCTCTGGTAAACCGAGTTGCTCGAGTCCATTTCACTTTCTTTTCTTTGACACAGTTCAATTTCAGATTTGTGGAACGTATTTACAACTGACGTCTACCCTTGAGGAGAGCCCATTCTCCTCCATGAGATGCTCCTCGGATACCATCCTCTTGGATCAGTACGGACCCTTCCAGTCAGGAGAGAACCTCTACCGCGTGGGAAGGTTTACAAATACTTTTAAACCAAATTGGAAGTTGTGTTTTCTTTTTTACCCTAAACATGCTATACTGTATGTAGAAATAATCTCTATGTCCAGCTGAGTATCTGTGCAAATTTAATACTGGATTTCCACAATAAACACATCAATTTCAGTATATTAGATTGTTAAAGCTTCAAACTAAAGACACCCTACAGCTTGGTAGGAAAAGATATCAACCTACTACATTCACAAACTGCAAATAATACAATGAGAAGACGATCTGTCTGGAGAAGCAGAACATTATAAAGAACTATATTAAACCATAACACACTTAGTACACCAATCCCTACCAACCATTGGACCTCCCCATTGCTTATTCTGAAAGCATACTCCAAAGAAGTCCACCCAATATGGTCCAAAATTCCAAAATAAATTCCTTCCCCTCACATTCTAACCAAACTTAACAAATGATAAAAATATCCTCTCTCTGCTGTCTGGGCCAGCCCTGGATTGGGCAAATCCCAAATGGGAGCGGGAAGGACAAAGAACCCATTATTTAGAGAAATTATTGGATGGTTCTGAGCAGTGAATAGGGAAAACCTGGCTGCAGTCTCCTTAAGGCTGCCTGTCATTTTAGTTTTGCCATTAAGTACATTGAGCACACTCAGTGGCCCAAGCATCCCACGCTTCTGTAACTTTAGCTGCAACTGAACTTGGAATAAGAAGTCTTGGTGGCAACACCTTCTGGCAAAAAGCCTAAGGAAGTTTTTATTTTTTAGGGGAAAAAATGCGAGTGCAGAGATCTGCCGTCCTCCCAGAATGCTCTTATAAACCTTTTTCTAGAACTGTTCTCCATTTCCAAGAGCAAGCTTTGGAACAAACTCAAATCTCTTCTCAAAACAGATGTCACGGGGTTCACCCCCGACCCTCACCTTGGGTCGTGGGTGTATCTGAACCGCCTTTTGAGGGGCACCATGACCCCCTCGCGTCCAGGCCAGCCGTGCACTCACACTCCAACCCACCCGGTCCCCTACGGCACTTACCTCTCCTATGCTCCTATGTGATGTCTCTGCCAGCCTGGTGCAGCAATTCAACAATGCCTTCGCGACTGACCAACCTACTTATACTAAACTCTCTGTGCATGACTTACATCCATAGCTTGCAAGCTTTATCTCCGAGTGGATCCACTTCTATCATTTCTGCTACAACAGAAGATCTACCATGCTTTCCCTCAAACTTTCCAGGGTTTCCCTTGGTGTCCCCCTCTAGTATTAGAAAAGTGCATTAAACTTTCCGAATAAGATCAACAGTGATGATGAAAGACAAAGCATATGTATGATAGTTTGGTAGCAGCTAAAACATCTGGTAGATCAAAATATCCTTAAAGTGTTCCAGGAGCTCATTAAAGTCTTAAGAATTCATCATTTACATGGAAGAAATGAATCTCAGGGGTTTAACAATATATCAGGGTATCAGGATGCAGTGAATCCTGTTCTGTTACATACAATGAAGCTTTTATGAAGGAAGAGCATAGCCACTGAATCTGTTCCATAGTGTGATAGCTGACCAGTTGTGACGGATTCAAGTATTGCTTTTGTTCCCATTTTATTCCTCAGTCATTTAAGACATTAGCAGAAAGGGGCTGTACCACTAAACAATACCCACTAAAGATCATGGGTTTGGTGAAGTCCAATCTTGAGCTGGTCAATGTGATCAGTTCAAGAGATTATGAAAAAGAATATTTTCTCTTAGTTCACGTCCAACACGAAACCTAAGTCAGATTGTAGGAAGTCTCTGAATGAGCTGAATAACTTTATCAACACATTACTGTACAACCAAAGTGTTCCATGTGAATCCAATATCCATTGATTTTGCGTCTGGACGATGGAGATATAAGGACGAAGGAAGGGAAGCTCCCCAGGACATCTACATTACTAAAGAAACTCTTGTGTTTAGTTTTTAGTATTTTTTCTTGAACATTCCACCCAAGATGAAAAGGTAAATAAAAGGTTGAGGACCCTGCTGGAAATATTTGATCATTTTCCTTGTCAACATAAATGTTCGAAATATTCTATCTGCGACTTAAAACAATTGAAGCCATTAAAATGTTTCATCTCCTGTAAAGTAGTTGGCATTGTCTGCCTAGCTTACAGATTGGTAGTATAATATTTCCCTTGATTGAATCTAAGGATTCAAACTCATTAAACCCAAATTCAGTCTTTAGTATGTGACCATATTATTTTACCCAACACACACACAAAAAAAACTCTCCAATGTCATCATCATAGCAGCACTAAGATGGGCAAAAGGGGGAGACAAAAGGCTAAGGTACTCTGAAAAAGAACTTCACGAAGAGAAAGACCATTAACCTCACCCACCTTCCCACATGCTAAATGAACTTGCTTCATCAAAAATTGTTTCTGTAACGTCATGAGCCACAGTCCGGTCAGCAGCTGCCCCTCTTCCCCGCTCGCATAATGTGTCCACCTTGGACAGTGTCCTTCCGGGGGTTGCACCATTCATCACTTTGGTCACAGTTACCCTGGAATCTTCTTAGCATCCTCCATGCTGCAGTCTATTCCTCCCACATCCTCCTGAATCTTCTCTAGGTGGTGTGCAACCGCTGGCTCACTCTGATAAAAGGACAGCCACATATACACTTATTTTTTCCTTACAGTCAACCACATTCGACCATAGAGCCTTTTAGGGAATCACTCTCTCACTCCCTTTTCCCAGTTGTTGGTGTTGTTCCCTGTACAACCCTCCTGCACATATTGTTTTTGTCTTCCGTTGCAGATTTCTCCTATTCCGGTCCTTGACTTTGCATTGTCTGTCCCCCCTGCCATGACTCGAGTGCCCGAGTCCATCTACGGCCTCTGCATCATCCTTGGTGTACCTCGGCTCTCAACTGTAACCACAAAAACCATACAGACTATAATTCTTGCATGTGGGCTCTGGAGAAGAACAGGGATCTTTTAGGACTGCTCCTCAACAGGTTATCACTAACCCTCCCATTGTTCCTAGTGGATCCAACCTTCCTGGGTCTCCGGTGTCCATTGTGACAGTACAATGAAGCCATGGGATCCCATCCAAGCACTACTAAGAGCAACGCCTCGAAATGCTTCATGGGCATTGCAGTCATGACTCCAAGTGGACCACACCATCATAGGCACCGCTGACTCTTCAAGTCCTGCCTCACCGGTTTCTACCTCGCTACAGCAGATAGTCCCTAGGCCGGCTTGATCTCCTAAACCCAAAGCACCATTCCTTTCAAGTCCTGGCTCCCTAGCTTACTTCTGACCGAGCAAAGGTAGCATTCATTGTCTCTCCTCTATCCGGTGAAGCTCTTGCCTGGGTAGCCCCTCTCTGGGAGCAAGAGGATTCCCACACAACCAGCCTGACAAAATCTATAATGCTCCTGCATTCTTTTAAGTATTTGTTAATGAGATTGGTTGTCTCTTTGAACTTGCCATTCTTATTAGTGTTGAGCGATTACGTTGGCTATCGATATCGGGCGATAGTCGATAGTCGGCCACCATCGATAAGGTTTTTCGATAGTCGATAGTCGATCATCTCCGATGACCATTAAATTCTATGGGAGAGCAACAACACCCTTCATTCTTACCCCCAAACAGGGCTGGGGAAGCTGGAATTAACAGCCACAACGTCAAATGGATACCTGCTACATCTTAGCACAACCTTAGGCTATAAAACCACAGAAAAAAAAGTCCACACCATTCATATCCCTGTTCCTTTTACCCCAGCATGACCCTTAAACCTGCATCACCCACAAAAAAAAAGTGCCAGAAAGGGAGTATTATTTGAACCCATTTTCTTGAACTGGGCATTTAAATCCCGTCCTGGAACCAGCATGACCTTAAAACCTCATGACCCCACAGATTAAAAAGTCCGGAAGAAAGTAGCTTTTCAACCACCATTTAGTTGAACTGACATTGACAAACCCTGTCCTGGACCGCAGCATGACCCTAAACCTGTCTGACCCACGGATTAAAAAGTGCCGGAAAAGGAGTCTTTCAACCACCCTTTTAGTTTCAAATGGACATTGAAATAGAACTGTCCTGGACGCAGTATGACCATTAAACCTGTCTGACCCCCAGATTAAAAAGTGCGGAAAAAAGGAGTCTTTCAACCACCATTTTTGTTTGAACTGGACATTGACAAACCCTGTCCTGGACCGCAGCATGTCCCTTAAACCTGTCTGACCCACAGATTAAAAAGTGCCGGTAAAAGGAGTCTTTTAACCACCATTTTAGTTGAACTGGACATTGACTATACTTGTCCTGGACCGCAGTATGACCATTAAACCTGTCTGACCCCCAGATTAAAAAGTGCCGGAAAAAGGAGTCTTTCAACCACCATTTTAGTTGAACTGGACATTGACTATACCTTCCTGGACCGCAGTATGACCATTAAACCTGCCCTGACCCCCAGATTAAAAGTGCCGGAAAAAGGAGTCTTTCAACACCATTTTAGTTGAACTGGACATTGACTATACCTATCCTGTGCCACAGCATGACCCAGGGCCGGAGTTACAGTGGGTGTGGTGAGAGCTCAGGCTGGCGTCCGTCATCTATTAACATGCAGGTTAAAATGCCCTGAGGGACGCAGCAAACGAAAACTGTCGTGCTGAAGCAGAGTGCGGAAAGCGGAAGTGTGAGAACTTCCAGCCTTCCTCTGTACAACAGTCAAAAACCCGGGAAAGCGCTTGCCCCTCCGTATGAGTGTGGACCAATTGAGCTTCACTTTGGAAATACTGGTGGTTAACGCTCCTGTTACACCCAGGTGCCCTTTTTCCCTTGGCATTCCTTTTCTCATTTTACTCAACGTGCTGGAGGAAATGGTCTCGGGTACTTTGTTCTCTGTCCGTGCCCCCATACTCCATGCCTCGGGAAATAACACCATCTTGGTCAAGTTTTCCTGTACCTCCCTTGTACAATTCAGAGGAATTTTTTTAACAGCTAATTTTGTACATGCAAGTTTTTTAGGTACTTTAATTCTAGAAAACACATTTTTAAAATAGGATGGAAAACCCACCAGTCTTTGTTTCTCTTTTTTTATTATATTAAATGGGTTTTTCCCCAAAAACAGGGATTGATAGCTATGTTAAAAATCTTGCAAAAAAAAATCATTTTGCAATATGTGTCCATTAACAGTGTTTCCCACCTATTCCTGTTTCTGACAGCACCATCACCCTTGAGCCACTCTTGACAATTGTTAAGAACAAATGTCTGTTAGAAACAACATTTTTTATAATAGGAACTTTAGTATAGCTGCATGTCACAGCAAAATGCCCCCAAAAAATTCAAAACATGACCCAGAGCCACTTTGGACAATTGTGAAGAACAAATGTTTTGTAGAAACAACATTTTTTTAATAATAGGACCTGTAGTATAGCTGCATGCACAGCAAAAAGCCTCCAAAAATTCAAAGCATGACCTTGAGCCACTTTGGACAATTGTGAAGAACAAATTTCTATTAGAAACAAACATTTTTTTAGAATAGGACCTGTATATTGCCCGCATTTCAAAGCAGCATGACCCAAAAAAAATTTTAAAAATGACTTCTCAGCCACTGTTTAAAAAATTGTGAGGGGGAAATGCCACTTAGAAGCCACATTTCTGTTCCAAAAGACCATGATTATAGCCTTTATCTCACAGCAAACCCGACCCAAAAAATTATAAATATGACTTCTCAACCCCCTGTTTTAAAAAATTTTAGGGGGGCGTGGCCAGCTATGTAGGGGTATTGCTTCTGGACTCCGCCAGGGACTACAAAAACCAGCCTTTGCACCCCTT
>JAODAL010039495.1:0-37947 GCA_025379985.1 Phyllomedusa bahiana | reverse complement strand
AATCAAATTTTTTCTAATCTAATTTCTATCTATCTTTTATCAACTTTCTTTTTCCCCTATCTATCTATCTATTATTTCTATTTTATCTCATTTATCTTTTTCTATATTATTTTATTTTTAATATCTATTTACTATTCAAAATTTATTTTTATCTTTTTATCTTATTATCTTCTATCTAACTTTTAAACTCTTTTATCTATCTATCCTTTTCATTCTTCTATTTATTCATATCTACTATCTATCTCTTTTTATCTATCTATTCATATTATTTTAATTTTATCTATCTCATATCTATCTTTTATCTATCTATATAAAAAAAAGGGGGGAAAACGAAAAGGGCAAAAATAGGATGTCGTTATAACAATGAATGTATATATATACAAATTCGCTCCCCTTGGGGTTGTGCTAAGGCCCAGGCAAACTCTCGTTAGGGATGGAAGCTCTTTTTAAAGGTAACACAATCGGCAGCAAGGTTCCGAATCCCCGTGTAGAGTCCTTCTTGGGGTTATATTAGATATAAAAAGGAAAAAATAGGACGGGCGCTCGTTAAAAATGGGTGCCAAAGGTTTAAAAATTACATTTAAAATTTATTTAAAGAAAGGCATAAAAAACCATGTCATGAAAAGCACGGGAAATTTATAAAATTTCCTTCCCCCCAACGCTTTTCGCGTGGCAAAACCCAGCTTCTTCGGGGTCAAAAGAACAGAGTTTATGGCGAATTTTAAATGAAACGAGTAGGGTTGAATGACTTTTTAAAGCAATTTGCAACCTTGTTACAAAAAAATAAAAACTCTATTGAGTAAGGGTCTATAGAGGACCATTTATCTGTCAATCACTCAAAGCTTGATGACGAGGGGAAGGGGAATTTCCTGCGTTGCGGGTGCATGTGTTTAACATTGCTTTTCTAGTAACAAAATTCGAGAGTAACTGGGGGGATTGTATTCTTAGGAGGATTTAAGGAGCAATTCCCTGCTGTCTAAATAAATAAATGAAGTTTTTTTGGGAATGGAAAGTATAAGGGTAAACGTAGGCCATGGGGGATGAATTTTTTTAAATGCTCATTGAAGGTCAAAAAGCAGGGTATTATCCCAATTTTGTAGGGGAAAAAAAAATTGTCAAAAAAAAAGAAAATATAAAGCTGTAGGGGTTGACAGAAAACTTTGAAGTAAAAAAACAGTGTGAATATTGGTAAAAATTTCCAGGTAATAAGGAAAGTATTTAAATAAATAACTCCATGATGTAATACAGTATTGAAAACCAAAACATACAATGTGAGCTAGTTAATACTCAAAGAAATGTATGTATAAGGAATGTAACTATTTTGGTTGGATGTTTTAAAATGACAAACACATTTTTGAAAATTCTGCGCAATATTAATTTGGGGAGGTGAGTATGGGTATTATGGAGGGAAAAACTAATGAGATAATTTCCTTATAAAAAATAGGTAGATTAAATTAATAAGGGGGTTCACACAATAACCTGATGTGTAAAACATCTGTATGGGCCACTTTTTGCAAAGCCCAAGATTTAAAATTGAAAGGTCATTAAAAAAGGATATATTGCTTAGTAGTGCAAATATGGGGATGGGGCTTAGAGGGGATAAAGGGGCCACTAACAGTTTGATAAAACTGAATGTACTTTGTGAATGGCCTAACTCATCCTCCCCAAATTTTAATGGGGAAAAATTCAATTGTTTGTTTATATACATCCCAACCAAACTAGTTAATACCTTAACATACATTTCTTTGAGTATTAACAAGCTAATTGTTGTTTTTGGTTTCAATATGTATTTAAAATCAGTGGAGGTTATTTACTTGTAAACTTTTTCTTTTCCTGAGATTTTTTACCAAATTTTTTCAACTGTGGTTTTTTCTTCAAAGTCATGCGTTTTAACCCTAAAAGCCCTTTTATTTTCTTTTTTTTTTAAAGTTTTTTCCCATACAAAGATTTGGGGGATAATACCCCGCTTTTTGGACCTTCTGAATGAGACATTGAAAAAAATTCTTGCCATAGAAATCTTACCCCTTTTACTTTCCTTCCCAAAAGACAGTTTTTCATTTATTTGAATGCGGGAAAATTTCCCCGCTAAAATCCTATAGAAATACCAAACGATTACTCTGAACTTTGTTAATAAATAGCAATGTTAAAAAATGGGGAACCCCCAACGCAGGAAACCCTTTCCGCTGCTCAAAAACGTCTGAGTGATTGAAATAAATGGTCCATTATAGTCCCTTATCAATAAGTTTTCTTGTTTTGTAAAAGGTTTTCAAATTGCTTTAAAAGTAAATTAACCGGGCGTCGTTGTCTATTAAAATTGCCATAAACTTGTTTTATGTACCCCCCCGAAGAAGGTGGATTTGCCCGCGAAACGTTTTGGGTGGAAGGAATTGTTTTATTTCCCCTGTCTTTTATGCGGTTTTTTATGCCTTCTTATAAATAAATTTTAAATGTAATTTTATATACCTTTGGCACCCATTTCTATACGAGCGCCGCGGTCCTATTTTTCCTTTTTTATATCTATCTATCTATCTATCTATCTATCTATCTATCTATATCTATCTATCTATCTATCTATCTCATATCTATTTATCTCATATCTATTATTATCTTCTCATATCTATTATCTATCTATCTCATATCTATCATCTAAACTATCTTTCTATCTCATATCTATCTCATATCTATCTATCTATTTTATCTATCTATCTATCTATCTATCTCATATCTATCCATCTAAACTATCTATTATCTATCAATCTAACTACTATCTAACTATATATCTATCTACTATCTCATATCTATCTATCTCGTATCTATCTCATATCTATCTATCTATCTATCTATCTATCTATCTATCTATCTATCTCTCTTTCTATCTCATATCTATCTATTCATCTATAGCAATCTATTTATCTTCATTTTATCTATGTATCTATGCCTTTATCTATTTATTGTATTTATCTGTCTGTCTCATATCTATTTATCTATCTAATTTCTATTAGTTCTGTTTCTATCTGTTATCTTTGTTCTATGTATTTATATATCTATAATTTTATAATATCTATCATCTTTCTGTATATCCACGATACATGGACATCTATATTCTATCTGTTATTTATTAATTATCCGCTCTCTGCCTCTTCCTCTGTCACTTGTCTTCTTCTTATTGTTATATTATAGTCAGAACATTATAACACCTATGACCGTATAATGTTTCCTCATGGTATATGGCATCAATCCCAGTGGCTCCTCTCTGCTCTCTCATGCATCCTCAGTAATAAGCAGTGTCTGACCTCGCTGTCCAGTGCACTAATGCACCCTGCTGGTGTGGTTAGGGTCATGCAGTGTCATACCCAGACCTCCTATGTCAGACTTGTGCATGTATCACAGATGTGTCCTGTGTGTACAGAGATTTCACTGGAGTGCTGAACATACTGGAAGACTGCGCCCTATTTCTAGAACTGGAAGCTGCGGTCTGATTCTGGCTCTAAGCGGGCGTCCATTGTGGAGAATAGAACGTGGAGCCCTGGTATATGGGGTTCTAGTCATTTTGAGCGACATGTAAGAAGGAAGGCGCGTCGAAGTGAACAGTCGAGTCTCATTTTCAGTGTATAATGCACCTGATGTATGAAAGTGTTTTTTGTGTGATTATAAATGGTGTGTAAATTTCATTGCACCTCGCCTGTGTGTTTGAATAGCATGTCAGTGAATAGAAACTATGGTACTGATCCTGCTTGGAGGACCACAGGTCCCAGCAATACCTGTGCTGTGCTGGCTCTTGCTGTATGTAGAATAAAGGGTGAGAGCGGCAAAAATACATTTCAAATTTAATGTAGTAAAAATTTTAAATATAAAAATCTGAACAACATCCTCAGTGGTTATTTAACCCCTTACCGCCGGAGCCAGTTTTGGCCTCTCTGACAGAGCCCCATTTACTAAATCTGTCATGTGTCACTTTATGTCAGAATAACTTTTTGACACTTTAACCTATCCATGTGATTCAGAGAATGTTTTCTCGTGACACATTGTGCTTTAAGATAGAAAGAAATTTTGGTCCAAAAATGCTTGTTTATTTGTGAAAAATATTAAAGTATCGTGAAAAATTAGAAAAATTTACCAATTTCAAACTTCAAAAAATTTCTGCATGTAAGACAGATAGTTATTCCACTCAAAATAGTTTATAACTAGCATCTACCATATGTCTGCTGTAGTTTGGCATCAATTTTTTAAATGTCTTTTTTTTTTTTTTTACGACACTAGGGGGCTTAGAAATTTAGTAGTAATTTTAAAATTTTCAAGAAAATTGGCAATATACATTTTTTAGGGACCAGTCCAGTTCTAACGTGACTTTGATTGACCTGTATGTTAGATACCCCCATAAATGACCTCATCTAAGAAACTACACCCCTTAAAGTATTCAAAAACAGCATTTAGGAAGTTTATTAACACCATGAGGTGTTTCACAGGAATTAAAGCAAAGTGGTAGTGGAATTTCAAAAATTTCACTTTTTTTTGCAGATTTTCAATTTTTTATACATTTATTGACAAGAATACGGTAAATGTGATCAGGGAAATGCAACTTAATATTGATTCCCCAGATTCTGCCGTTTTCAGAGATATCCTATATGTGGCCCTAGTGCAGTATTTGGCTCAACCACAAGCCCCAGAATAGGAGGAGCACCTACTGGACTCTGGGGTCTCATTTTCATTAAGATTTTATTTATGGGCCATTTCAGGTTTGCGGACGCCCTAAGGTGCTAAAACTTAATAAACTCCCATAAAAAATACCCCATATTGGAAAACTACCCCTTAAAGGAATATATCCAGGGGTGCAGTGAGTATATTGACCCCACAGGTGTGTCACAAATTTTTTTAGCGTTGGGCTGCGAAAATGAAAAAAACATTTTTTTCCCAATAATCTGCAATTTTAGCTGAAAATGTTGAATTTTTACAAGGAATCCTGGTAAAAAATCACCCAAAATTTTGTTACGCAATTTCTTCCAAGTTCGGCAATCCCCTACATGTGGTTGTAAACTGCTGTTTGGGCGCATGGCAGGGCGTCCAAGGGAGGGAGCGCGGCTCTTTTGGCTTTTGGAACGCAGATTTTGGTGGGGCCATGTGCATTTACAAAGCCCCCAAAGTACCAAAACCCGGTTGAAACCTTCCAGATGTCCCCCCATTTTGGATTCAGCCTCCCTCATGGATCTCATCTAGGGGTGTATTGTGCATTTTGGGCGCACAGGTGTTCCATAGTTTTTTTTTTGCATTGGGCTATGAAAATGAGGGGGAAAAAACGCAGTTCCACCATTGTTTTTTGGGCTTCAATTCTAAAGTGTTCGCCATGCAGTATAAATGACAGGATATCTTTACTATGGGGGTCGGTACAATTGCAATGATATAGATTTTATACAGTTTTTTATGTTTTATTACTTTTACACAATAGAAATAGGTCAATAAAAATTGCGTTTTATGTTTTCCTGTTCTGAGAGCCATAACTTTTTCAGTTTTCTGTATACGGAGATGATTATGGGCTTGTTTTTTGTGGGATGAGTTGAAGTTTTTATTAGTACCATTATGGGGTGCATATGCCGCTTTGATCACTTTTTATTATGGTTTTTGTGAGGCATTTTGAACAAAATGCAGCATTCCTGGTAGTGTTTTTTATTTTTATATTTTACAGCGGTCACCATGCAGTATAACTGACATACTAGTATTTCTCAGCAGGTCGATATGGTTACAGCAATACCCAATTTGTATATTTTTTTTTTGTTTTACTGCTTTTACACAATAAAACATTTTTATTCAAAAAGGAAAAACACGCTTTTTGCATCGCCTTTGTCTGAGAGCCAAAACTTTTTTTTTTTTTTCTGTTTTCCGGGGGCTTTTGAAATGGGCTTTTTTTTTTTGCGGGAAATTTAGTTGATTTTTTTTTAATTGGAAAATTTTTGGGGGACAAGATTTTTTGATAAATTTTTTAAACCCGTTTTTTGGAAGGCGGGGTTGAAAAAAAATCTGCAATCCTAGTAGTGTTTTTTATTTTTTTTTTTTAAAACAGCGCTCCCCGTGCAGTTTTCCATGCCATTTTAGCTTTACTACCCGGGGGTCATACGATTCGGCGAATACCAATTTATATATTTTTTTTTTTAATTTTTTGAACATTTTTTTTTAAAAAAAAAAAAAGTTTTTTTTTTGTTTAAATAATTTTTATCCCATGCGGGGGTCTTCTTAAGAGGCAAACTTTTTAGTTTTCCATATACAGAGACAGGTGGGGGCTTTTTTTTGCATTTTATGTGCTGCGGATTTTACAAAAAAATTGCAAAATTTTGTGACTTTTTTTTGGGTTTTTTTTTTTAGGGGCTTTCCCACCGAAAGGGGTTTAAATTTTAATTGACAGATTTATGGGGTGGGTCATTTACGCAGGGCGGCAAAACCAAATTGGGAAATTTTAATTTATTTTTAAATTTTTTTTTGGGGCGTTTGGGCCCCGTTTGTAAAGGGAAAAGGGCATTGTACGTTTTTTAATTTTTTTTTTTGTTTTTGTTTTTTATTTTTTTTTTACTTTTTTTTTTTTTTTTCACTTTTTTTTTTTAAACTTTCCCCCAGGGGGGAATTTGTAACAAAAAAATCCCCAATGGGGAATAGAAAATGTTAGATTCCCTTTTTAAAATAGGAGCCCAAAATGCACAGCGTTCCCTGCTGTGCACAGGTTCCATGGAAAAATACTGACCCCATGCATTGTGGGCTTGGTGGACGTCACCCCGACTACCCGGATGCTTTCTAAAGCTTGGGGGATCGGGAAGTGGACGCATTTAACGGGCGGGCACCATTCCGCACCGATTGTGGGCAAGGGACTCATTTCCCCTTTGCCTGCGGCTTTTTTATCGCGCCCTAAAGGGTTTTGCAATAATAAACCCAAAAAACCCGGGCCCGGGGGTGTATGCGGCATGAAGCCGGGGGCCGGTATTTACGCTGGTTCCATGTCCCCAATCGTGCGCGGACGCCCCGAAAACCCCCCCCGCGATCGCCAGGACGTTGAAAACTTTCATTTGCGGGAAGGTAAAATTTTTTTTTAAAATTCTTTTAAATTTTTTAAAAACATTTTATATTTAGGATTTTTTTCTATTTTTTTGGGTTATTATATATTGTTAATTTTTTTTTAAATATGCCCCAATTTTTATTACGTTTAAAAAAATTTTCCCATTTTAATATTTTTGAAAAAATTAAAAAAAATTTTATTTTTTAAAAATTTTAATTAAAAACTGGGGGGAAGGTGAGAACTATTGGAAAATTTTTGCCTCTTACAGCAAATCTACCCTCCATTTTGGGACTCCCAAAATAGCGCATTTTGGAGATAAGTTTTTGGCCTGCCGGCAGTAATGCCCCTAGTTTTCCCCGAACCACATTCAAAATTTGTGTCCTAATTTTAAAGAGTGCGACTCCCCCCAGAAAAACCCCCTCATGAAAGGTGCAATAGAATAAGTTAAAGCCCTACAAACCCAATGCTTTAAGACTTTTCATTGGGGTGCATTAAAATCGTAGCCGGCTCAGTTAGTTGCATTGTTCACCAGAAAAAGGGCGAACAACACTTTCATACATGTCTCCCTTTGTGTCACTTCTGTTATTAGTTACTTGTGCAAAATAAACAAAAGGGGAAAACTTTCCCGGGAAATGAAACCCCCCAAACCTTTTGGGTGTGTTACCTTGAGCCTAGCCCGGTGGGCACAAAGACATGGCAGGCCTAGGCTCCCTGCTGCCATAGCAAATCCCCGGGCCCCTTTCCACAATTCCCCAAAAGCCCGCCTGGACAAGGCTTTTTTGGTGCCCTTTTTTGGCTTTTTAAAAGCAAGTAGCGCTTCCTACCTTTCCCCCACGGGAAAAATTAAAATCCCTGATCTGACCTTGGCGATTTCTGCTGCCCCGCCCCACAGGTGAAAAAATTCAAAAGCCCAAAAGTTGCGCCATTTTTTTTGGAGGTGGGGAAATAAATGTCGCCTCTTTTTTTTTTGAGGGTCAGTACAGTTTTGATGGTCTTTTTATTATTATTTGAGGAGGAAAAGCAATTGAAAAAGAATTTAAAACACAAATTTTTGGGTTTGGGGGAAATTTTTTAGGTTTTTAAATAGTGCGGGAAATACATAAGGGTTATATATAAAAAAACTTTTTTAAATTTACTTTCTGAAACAACTTGCTAAATCCCCTAACAAGGGCTTTACTGGTAAAATCCCCAACAGGTGTTTTTTTCCCTGTTTGCCCAATAAATTTAGGGGGGTTTAATTTTTGAATTAGGTTTTAAAAATAGTCCCCCTATCCTGCTGTTAAACATTGTGACACCCCATGAATCAAGAAACTCAAAATAAAAAAGATCAACAGAACCTCCCCCATGTGGGGGTCGGGCAGGATGCTCTCGGGACAGAAGGGGGCCACTGAGTTTTGGAGTCCCCAACGATTTGTGATCAGCAAAATTGTTATAAAGGAATAAGAAAACTAAAAGATCACAGAAGGGCAAAGAAGTGGACGTTTTTTGGGTTTCCCATCACACACTGATTGACGGGGCTTTTAACAAGGGGTTGAGCGTTTTTTTCGACAAATTTTGAAATCGGAAAGGGGTTTTTTAATGGTGATCAAAAATTTTCAGATCATGCGTTAATTTAAGGTTTAAAAACTGGCATCACTTTTAAAAGATCGCGCCCTTTTTTCGGCGCTTCTGAAATTTTTGGGCGGACAGCAAATGAGATTCCAAAATAAAAGCAGGATGACATTTTGTGTGCAAACGTCATGCCCGGGGAATGTGAAAGGGTTTTGCTTTTTGGCCCTGGGAAAAACCCAACAATAAACCTTTTTTAAAACATAGAAAAAGCGTTTCCTGTTCGGGCCTTTTCAGGGGTCCCTCACCCGTTTTCATAGGATAGGACGTGCCCTCACTTGTGCCCAAACCCCACTCAGCGAAATTTTTTCTATTCTCCCACAGAAAAACCTTACAATTAGCTGTGACCCTTCCAATTTGGGTTAAAATTTAGAGATTTGAAGATTTTATGTATTACTAGAGAATTTTAAACCCAATCTACGGGTTTTAAAAAGTCACGGAGGGAGGGGGGGGGGGGGGGGGGCCCGGGGGGGCCCGGGGAACACGACAAGCTCTATCTATAAAAACATTGGATAAAGTTCCCCAAAAGGACTTAGTGAAACCCCATTGCACTGCAATAGTTTTAAATTATTAAGGGTTTTTTCTATTTAAAAATTTTTTTCCTGGATTTTGGGGCAGCCTGAACTTATATTGGATACACTCATTTCTATTAACTGCAGGCCCTCTTTTTTTGGGGGCAAAACCCCACTTTTATTATCAGTAAACATTTCAGATGGGTTGTTTTTTTTCCCAATTTTTAACCCTTTCCCACCTTTGTTCATATATCCCCCTTTGCACGAAAAAATCGAAAACAGCAATTTTATAGCCCCCCCCCCCCCCCCCCCCCCCCCCTCCCCACCACAGGTAATTGAAAGGGGAAAAAAAATCCCGGTTTTATAGGGAAAAACATAAACAGATACGTTTTTTTTTTGCACTTTGCCCAGCCCCAATTTTTGGGTTGATAGAGGCACCTTGCAGATAAATTTGAATCCAGAAATTTTTTGGTTTTGATTAGGGGGATTTGAGAATGCTGTGATTTGCCGTTTTTTAAAAAAAGGAGATTTTTCCAAAAAACATTCCCATACCTTCTAAAAATTTTTATATTCTGAAATGGGGGAAATGCAGGGGTAAGCGGAAAGGGGGGGGTTTGGCAAAATGGAGGAAAGAGGTAGGGAGAAAAGGGTTTGCCCCTTTTCCAAAAGTGCGGGCGACAACACGCAGGGCCCAGCGGGATTCGTCAGTTGCAGGAAAACCGTCAGGGCCTGTCATGCGGGGTTCGGGCCCTGTAAATTTCAGAAAACAAACAGCGTAAACCAAATCTGCCCTTCAGGGGAAAATTTCCCAAACCTGAAATCTAGCAGTCTTACCTCCTCCCCCCTCCATTCAGGGGGCCCAAAAATGTCGTCATCAGCACATCACTCTCCCCCAACTTTAAAGCGGGCCCAAATTTTAAAACCCCGTGTACCCCCCCCCACTGTGGAAAAAAAACCATTGTTTTAAAGGGAACCTCTTTTGAGGGAAAAAAAAATCGGTTGGGGGTTCAGAAGGATTTTTAAAAAAAGATCAAGAGGATGATTTATTTTGGGCTCTGACCCCCAGTTACTAAAGCCATCAGAGGAGGAAAAGGGAACCCGGGTCAACCCGGAAAAATTTTCCCGGGGGGGTTTGGGCAACGCCTTGAAAGGCCCCCTTTTTGTTTTGAAACCCGGGCACCTCGGGGGGGAATGCAGAAAGTCGGGGGACAAATTTTTAAACCTGTTTGATGATGATAAAATGAGAGGGACATTGCGGATCCATCGTGGTTTTTTTCCACAGAATTTGTTTTGCGAGCGCTTCATAAAGGGGAAACGGGGGAGGAAGCGAGGGGGGTGTGTCAATAGGGGTTCCCGCCACCAGAAGGGAGAGGGGGGGGGGTCGCAGAAGCCGTTTTATGTTCCGCCACCACGGTCAGCGCAACCCCGTTCCTCCTTACCCCCCCCGTTAAAAAAAGGTTTCCGGACCTCTCAACCCTGGGCCTTTTTTTTAGAAAGCCCCCAAATTCCCCAAAAGCGATGCCCATAGGGCCCCCTTTGCCAAAAAACGCATAAAGTAGGGGAAAGGAACCTTAATTTGGTTTCCCACCCCAAACATGTTTTTCACATGCAGCGAAATGATGAGTTGAAATGGGGGGAAAACATTTGGGGCCAAAAAAGGGCCAGACCGAGGGGGCCGGGCCTCCAACCACTGTCACCCCCTCTTTTTCTCCCCCTCCTCCTCCTCCGCCACCCCCCAAAGGGGCTTTTCCTCAGCTCCCCAAATTTTCCTCAGAGCTTTATCAGGGAAAGCCTCCGCTTCAGCCCCCAAACCGCCCGCCCAAGTACCACCAGCACCACCGGGGGAACCCATCCCCCCCTTTCTTTTCCGCCAGTTTGCGACCTGCACCCCGTCAGGGGCCCAGTCAAAAGCAGCCCCTTCTGTTTTCCAGGTTTGGGAGCAGAAAAAACATTTTAAACCCAAAAACCACCCCCAAAACCAAAAAGGCCTGAATGTCGGCTTTGCCAGGTTTTTGGGCCCCTTGGAAATGTTGCCTTTCCTCTGGTGGACACAGAGGGGTTTCCGCCACGTCAGGCCCCCTTGCGTGCCCCCAAATACCAGACCGAGCGGGCTTTTCTTTGCCAAAAACCCGTCCCTGCCCTTTTTTTTTTTGGCCAGCCCGGGCATCTAAAATTTCAAGCGCGTTGTTTTCATCTGACCCGGGAAAATTCCATCTGCCCAAAGGGACAAATGGACTAGTAAGCAGGGCCCAAAGGGCCGTATATCTCGGGTGCCCGGCTCACTGGGTGAGCGGGTGGGATGTATTTTGGGGGTGACGGTGGCTTCGGGCCCTGGGCGCACGCTCTTCAAAACCGCAGGGAGGGTGCGGGGTTTTTTCCCCCCAAAAGGGTCCTCTGCTGGCATCACGTGACCAGAAAAAACCAAGCCGTTTTAAAATTTAAATTGTTTTTGGAACCGCCCCCACCGGGGCGGGAATGGGGACGGCTCTCCGCAACGAGACCGACCCGCTGGTGGGTGACAAAAAATTGTGCCAGGAAAGGGGGGTAAACGATAATGGGAAAAATCTGCTGGCCCCCCTTTAAGATCGGAAAGGCTGGAGGCACACCCCTTTGGGCTGGCACATGTCATGAACCCTGGTTCCAGAAATTTTCAAAAGGGAAGTCCCCCGGGTTGGACTGCCTGCTGAAGAAGGTGGGGTTGAGTTGCCCCTTCCGCCGTTCGCACCCTGCTTCGTCCCGCCTGGCTGCTTTTGCAGCGTCATTCGGCCCCCCCCGTAAACCCGTCTCTTTGTTGGTTGGGAACACGCTTTGGAAATTTCCCCCCTCCACCCTTTCTCCAGCGATTGGGCAGCAGCGCAATGCCATTACCAGTAAAGAAGTGACATGGCCGACCCAAACAGCGGTACGGACCTTTGGGGTGTTTAACCACCCAGAAGGGGGGCCCGGTGAAAGAGCCTGAAACCCTCCTTGCCAGGTTTTGAAGAAGGGCCCCCCAAAATGGTTTAGTGGGACAATGCCCTTTTCAGCATGAGAATTTTTGTGATTTTTAGTTTCTGGAAAAGATCGTTGGGGCACTCCCGAAACAAAAGGGGCCCCCCCCAGCGACGGAGGGGAACGGACACAGATTTTCGGGGGCGGAGCCCCTTTTTTCTCTGTCAAAACCCCAAGCCCGACATTTACAATTTCATCGGTCTTTTATTTTGGCAGGGGGTTCGGGGGCCAGAAAATTCAAAGGGGGGGGGCATCAGTCCCCAGGGTTTCCCAATCAGGCAAGTTTAGGGGTGTGTTTGAAGCTGTGCCGGAGGGAGCGAAAAGGAGGAGGGGGAGGAGGAGGAGGAGGTAATTTCCCAACACCGACGTTACCGACGTCCCCCGCCTGGAAAGAGGTTGGTTTCGAATTTGAGGAGAGGAGGAAGATGAGGAAGATCAGTTTGCTAGGCCCCCGACCCAGAGGTTGGGAAAACAAGGCTCCATCTCTCACTGAGTGCTTGGATGCTCATTTTTCCCCCAACATGGGCCCGATTAAGGGCCCTCAAAATGGGAAAAACAGTTAAATGGGGGGCCACACTCCTGGAAACCCCCGGGAAAAACAAAATCCCGCACTTTCCCTTTCCCCCCACCCAAAAAGAGAGTAAAATCAGAAATGGGAGACCTTGCCGAATTGGGTCAAAATGGAGGGCCCTCCCTTTTTTTTTGCTTCACGTTCTTCCCAAAAGTCAGGTGGAAAAAACATCACAAAGTGACAGCAGTTTGAGTGCCTGTAAACCGGAAACGGCAGCAGCAGCAGGCAAGGGGGCAGAAGCCCCAATGGGTGACCTCGGCAATCATTTTTTTTAAACCCCCTCACCAAAACATGCAAGGGAGGGCACACATACAAACACCCGAGACCCCGCTTTTTAAAATCCCTGGGGCACGACTATCTGCGTCTCCAAAACGAAGTTTTTTTATGTGTTCCGGAAACCCCAAAAGACTTCTGGGTATCCCAAAAAGGGCGAAGGCCCCAGCTGGCTCGCCCCGCCATAGAGGTGTTGTCCTTCCCAGCGCCCGGGGTATATCTGAGTTGGGCCTTCAGCACAGCCGGGGGAGTTATTACGACAAACCCCATGGCTTTCCCAAAAAAAAAATGGGGGATCGTTTACTTTTATCAAGATGAATCAGGGATGGATCTCTGTGGAAAAGTTGTTGGGCCCCAAAATTTCCGAGGTTTACCGATTTGTTTCCGGGCACTTCACTTTTCCCCCCAAACAGAAAAGGTCCTCTTGAAAAACTTATTTTTTTAAAAAAACATTTCTTTTCCCGCAATTTTTTTTCTCAATTTCCCCAAAAGTTTTATTTTGCTGGTTTTGTGTGAGGAGGAAATGTAAAAGACACCAAGGTTTCATTTACAAAAAATATAAACCCTTTTCTACTTCATTTTAGAATTTTTTTCCTTTTTCAATGGTTTTGGGGGCATGTTTTCCTCACAATTTTTAAAAAGTGGCGGGGAAGTATATTTAAATTTTTTTGGGGTCATTTTTGCTGTGAGATTTAAAAATATAATCATGGTCCTTTTGGGAAAGAAAAGGGGAATTCTAAGGGGATTTTCTCCCTCACAATTTTTTTTAGTGGTGGAAGTCATTTTTATAATTTTTTGGGTCATGCTGCTTTGAAATGTAGCAAAAACTACAGGTCCTAATTTTAAAAAATGTTGTTTCTAATAACCCTTTGTTCTTCAAAAATTTTTCAAAAATGGCTTTTTGGGTCATGTTTTTAATTTTTTGGGGCATTTTTGCTGTGACAAAGCGCTATATTACAGGTTTTCTATTTTTAAAAAATGTTTTTTTTAACAGACATTTGTTCTTCACAATTGTCCCCAAAATGGGGCCCAAGGGTCATGCTTTGAATTTTTGGGGGGCTTTTGCTGTGACTAAGCTATACTACAGGTCCTATTATAAAAAAAATTTTTTTTTCTTTAAAAACATTTGTTCTTTTCCAAATTTTCAAAAGTGGTCAAGGGTGATGGTGCTGCAGAAACAGGAAAAGGTTAGGACCTGTTAAAATTTGGGCACATATTGCAAAAAAGGGCTTTGGGTTTTTTCAAGATTTTAACATAGCTAAACAATCCCTGTATTTAGACAACCCCCTTTTTAAAATAATTTAAAAAAAAAGAAAAAAAAAAGACATGGGGGATTCCCTCCCATTTTTTAAAAATGGTTTTTTAGAATTAAACCTAAAAAAAAACTTGCATGTATAAAATAGCTGTTAAAAAAATTTTCTGAATTGTTAACAAGGGAGGGACAGGAAAACTTGACCCCGTTTTAGGTTTTTCATAGGGCTGGAGTATTTGGGGCCGGACAAGAAAAAAGAAAAAAGAGACAAAATTTCCTCCAGCACGTTGAATAAAATTGAGAAAAAGAATGGGGCCAAGAGTAAAGGGCCACCTTTGGGGGAAAAAGGGGAAAGGTTTTAAACCCCCGTAAATTTTCCCAAGGGAAAACTATTTGGGCCGGGCCCCAATACGGGGGGGCCCAAACCCCTACCCGGTTTGAATGTGTTTCTGAGGTTGGGGTGGAGTTCTAAAACCCTTTCCCCTTCAACTTGGGGTTCAAACCCCGACTGTTTCGTTATGCGGCATAAGGGGTTTCCGGGTTTAATAGATAACGGGGGCCACCTGGGGTCCACCCCACCCACTGAAAATCCCCGGGCCCCGGGGCCCTCTGTGGGCCCCAGGACAGGTATAGTCAAAAGTCCGTTTAACTAAATTTGGGGTTTTAAAGACTCCTTTTTCCGGCACTTTTTTTATTGGGGGGCAGCAGGCAGGGGGGGTCCTAGGCAGCATCATTAGGGGCATAAACCCCGGGATTTTTTTTGCCCCCTGCCCCGGGAAAGATTAGTCTAGTAAAATCTCTCTGCTCGCTGCGTGAGAAGCTCCGCCCCCCCCCCAGAGCCCCAGCAAAATTTTCAGGGAGCATTTAAGGAAAACCCTCCCCTTCTGTGCTCCCTGCTCAGCCCCCCCCGGGCTAAGCACCGAAAGCAAGGTTCCCTGCCCTGCTTTGACGGCTCCCGCAGCAGAAACGTTGGCCCCATCACTATGGGAAACCGGGAAAGGGTTTTGGTTTTCCCCAAGGGTTTCCCGAAACTGGGGTAAACGCCCCGGGGCTTTAAGACCCAAATTTTCCCTGAAAAAGGGGATGTCCCCGAGGGAGGAGGGGGCTTAAAGCCCCCCCTCATATGCTAAATTTTATATACTGGGAAACCCGTGTCACAGAGGGGACGGGTTTTAGTATATACAAAACACATTAAAAGGGGCGTAAATAAAACAAATTTAACACACAGGTTAAAAAACTTGGGCATGTGGTATTAAATGTCCCTGTGTGTATATTTTTCAGTTTATTTTATATATATCTATTATTCACACCCAACCACTATAATTATAAAAAATATATAATATATATATATATATTATATATAAAACATAAATTCAAAACAGGGACAGAAAATACATGTATAATACTTATCTGGGTGTTACAAATTTATATTTAAAATGTCCCCCGTTGGGGAAAATTAAAAACCCTGTGTTTTAAGTTTGTATTTTTATATATATATATTTAAATATTTTTATATAGTGGTGTATTTTTGTATAAAAAATATATATAATTTTAATAACACACAGGGGGCAGTATATACACAAATGTTTAAAAACACAGGTAAATACGGGGCAAAGTGTATAAATGTTCCTTTTGTGTATTTATATATTTGTATAAATTGGTGTAGTGTGTATATAAATATATATATATATACTTTTTAATATAAACACAGGAAACGAATATACACATGTCCAGGGATTTTTTCCTTTTTGTGTTAAATTTTTTTGTATATACTGTTTTCCCGTGTGTTTTTAAAACAGTACCCCTAAATTTATATAAAAAATACCCCACTATTTATACAATCACCCGGGCCCCTTTATTAGGTACACCATGCTATAACGGGTTGGACCCCCTTTTTCCTTCAAGGGAAAAACCTCAAAATTTTTCGTGGCATAGATTCCCACAAGGGGTTGCAACGATGTCAATTGGTACCAAGGGGCCCAAAAAAGGGGGCCAAAAAATATTCCCCACACCATGCACCACCACCACCAGCCTGAACCGTTGATTTAAAAGGCAGGATGGATCCATGCTTTCTTTTTTTTGACGCCAATTTCCTTTTAAACCCTAACATCCGAATTTTTCCCCAGCAGAAATCGAGACTAAACGACCAGGGAACGTTTTTTCATTTTTCCTACTTTTCCCAAATTTCGATGAGCTTGGGCAAAATTTTGGGGCCTCGTTTCCTGTTCTTGCTTTAAAGGAGTGGGACCCCGGGGTGGTCTTCTGCTGCTGTACCCAAACTGCCCCAAAAAATTTGCCGTACCCGTTGCGTTTAGAGTTCTCCTCTGGGCCCAAACCTTTTGGTTTTTTAAGGGTGGGTATTTTTTAGTCCCCTGTTGCCTTTTTATCAGCTCGAACCAGTCCCGGCCCCTTTCCTTTGACCTCATGGCCCTAACAAGGGAAATTTTCCCCCCAAAGGAAATGCCGCTCACTGGATGTTTTTTCTTTTTGGACCAAATTTTCTGGGAAACCCTAGAAATTGGGTTTTGGGGTGAAAAACCCGGGGATCAGCAAATTTTTGAAATACTCAACCAGCCCTTCTGGAAACCCAAAAAACCATCCCCGTTTTTAAAAAGGGACCAAATCACCTTTCTTCCCCATTTGATTCCGGTTTGAAATGCAGGAGATTGTCTTGACCCATGTCTAAATGCCCAAAAGCTTGAGTTTTCCGCCATTTGATTGGCTGTTTTGAAAATTTAAATGTTAACGGGGCAGTTGGCCGGTGTACCAATAAAGGTTTGGGCCGGGGAGTGTAAAAATAATTATATATAATATATATACCACATAAACACACGTTTACTTCACACAGGGGGCAGGAAAATACTTTAAATGTAACCCCCCAGATAAATATTATACATTAAATACTTTCCCCCTGTGAAATATGTGTGATTTTTTTTATATATATAAATATATTTAATATTTTAAAAAATATATTTAAAATATGGGGTTTTTTTAAATGTGTATTTTAAAAATATATATATTTAAAAATATATATTTATATATATATATATATATATTTTTATATTTTACTGTAATATACAACGGGAAAAAGTATATCACATGTCCAGTATTTTTCCTGTGTGTTTTCATTTGTGTAATTCTGTCTCTATGTGTATGTAAAATACTTAAAATACTTACCTCTGGGGGACAAAGGTCCCCGTATATAGCTTTGACATTTGAGGTGGGGAGACCCGGTGAGTTTAGGGACAGTGGTGAAAATGAGGAAACGCTTTTTGGCAAGGGGTATCCAGGGCCATGTCTTTACGACGGGCATTCCCAAAATTTCCCCTTAAATCTAAGCATTGATCTTCTTTCCCCTAAAATTAAAGACACAAATTTCCCTTGACACGTATCATAGAGACCTTTGATAATTTCGGCACCATCGGTTTTTAAAAGCATCCCAGAGACATGGCAAGTGTTGAAGATGGATCCCCACATAAAAGATCGTGGGCGGTGATTTCCCCCTCCTCCTTAAAGAAAAGGTAGGGGCTTTAAAGGGGTCAAAGTGGTCCAAAAACCACTTTTCCCCAAACCCCATCGAAAAAGGGCTGTCCAAAAACCCACTGGTTTTTTTAGATGCTCTGACTGTGTGGGCTGCCCTTTGGGGAAAAAGCCCAAAATTTTTCCTCTGGCTGGGAATAAAAAGAATTTTCCATTAAACCTTTTTTAATTGAAAATCACAAATGTGGTGTCCCTTTTTGTTGTTTGTGGACAGAAATACGTCGGAAAACGCCCCGACAGTTCGCCCCGCATATGTGAACATTGGGCGACTTCGACATGACGTGACACGGCTGTGTCATGCAGTGGGGAAATTTAATAATGGTGCCCCCAAAATGTTTAAAATGGATTGGAATTGATCATATCATACCGCCCATACAAAAAGGCAATATTGACAGAAATTGCTTAAAAAGAGAAACCTTGGATTTTCCCCTGAAGACACCACCCCAATGACCTCAATGAGCAATGGATTTTTTTGTATTTTTAATAACATGTTACGCCATTTCCCACCCCCTCCCTTCGTATTTTTTTCTCCACTGTAAGATTTCTGTCAAAGTCTCCAACACCCTGACCTGTCCCCTTTTTTTATGACCCCCCCAATCTTTCTTTGGGACATTCCAAATTTTAAAGCCAAGGATTTTTTGTTTTTTTTTTGTTGTTTTGATAAAAAGCTTCCCAGAAATTTGAAGGACGCAAAATTTTTTTTATACCTACCACGATCTAAACAGGGGAAACCAGGTTGCTATGGACCAACGACCCCCTGTGCAATACTCTGGCGCCGGGGTCTCATTTCCGGCGCGGGACAGGCGCTTAAAACTGATGCGGTGGTCGGGGCTCCGCCCGGGTGATTGCTGACAGTTTGCACTCGTTACACGAGTGCATGAGCGGATGCACCTTCTAACACGGATTGGGGTTTAAGGGTTAAAACATCTTTCTGTGATATCTATAGGTTTTGGGCTTTTGTTTAACTTGATGATTCAAATTGGTATTTTTATTTTGTATTTTTGTAGTATTATCGATTTCCTTAATGAATGAACTAGAGTTAGTCATACAGGCAATAATAGCTATCTTGCATATCTTTAAAAGCCTGTGTCATTACAAACCTTTGATTATCTTATTGGATGTCTTGAAAGCCCCTTTTGTGTCATACAAACTCTCTTGCATTGTCTTTGTTGTTTTGCTTTTTTGTGTGTCAGTACAAACTGATTTGCATTGTTTTATTTGAGTGGTAATTTTTTTGTATAGTTTACACATCTTTCCCCTATATTATATCCCCTGAGGAATCTATTTATTAGGGAGGACGAAACATGTTGGGGCTTTATTTTTGAGGGATTAAAGGGCTTTTCTAGTAAGGGATAGGTTGACGGGACCTCCTTGTTCGGGACGATAATCCCCGGTTTTGGAGAGAGTATTTGCTACCTAGGGGTTAAAAGTGTTATCACAGCCGTTCCTTTATCTTTGGTATCAGTTTTAATTGTTTATTCCTCTGGGTTAGAGGTTTTTTTTGCCCCAATTTTTATTGGTTATACATTAAAAGTTATATTTTAATTTTTTCTCTCCCCGTTTAGGGATTTGTTGTTTGTTTTTGTAGGTGGTAGGGCCCTCTGCAGTGAGATAAGTTTGATGTATTAAAGTGGTCAAGCAAATAAAAATGAAAAAAAAAAAAAAATAAAAAAAAAAAAAAACACAATATAAACCTTTTCCCCATTTAAAATGCTGTAATGAAAAAATTTAAAAAAAAATACACATATTTGGCATCCCATGTGGATCAACCCATGCTATAAAAATGTATTTTACCCCTCCTGAACACTGTACAAATTTTTTTTTTTAAAAAAAAAAAAAAAAAAAACCTTTTTTGTTCATCCCCCTGTACAAAAAATTGAAAAAAAGCAAACAAAAAGTCCTGAGTCAAAACTTTCCCCTGAAAAAAGGTTGGCTTTAGAAAGGATGAAAGGGTATTGTGTAATCGTGTTTTTTGCCCCACAGAAGTGCGTAAAAAAAAAAAAAAACTACCCGGTTTTTTATAAATTTGCCTCAAAAATTTTGGGAAAACAAGTGATCAAAAAACATAATTTCCAAAAAAGGTACCATAAAAAGTCTGTCATCCGACAAAATAACCCTTTAACGGCTCTATAAAATAAATGAAAAAAGAAAGGAAAAAAAAATAAAAAAAAAAAAAAAAAGGAAAGCTGTGTCATTTAGGAGTTAAAAACACCAAATTCCCGATTGTTCAGATATAAAGGACTTTTGCCCCCCAAATTGGGAAAAAGGGGTGCAACCTATATTTTGAATTAAGGGGGGGTAGGGGGGACAATGTGTAGCGTGGAGGGGAGGGGGGGTGTGGTCGGAACCATCATAAGGGATCAAGAGCAGTCTCTGGCTGGAAGCTAGCGGCGGGGTTTAAATTTACCCCCTTCATCCTTGGATGTCCCGAAATTAAATGGCATGAAGGGATGTATAAAGGGGCTCCACGCTGGCCCACTCTATGATGGGGGACAGGGCTGTTCCTTACATCCCCGCAAAACAAAGGGCCTGCCCGATTTTTTAAGCCCTAAACCCCCCTGCGACGGTTTAATGTCATTTGCGGCCCGGGACAGGTTAGTCAATGTTTTTCAACAAAATGGGGTTGAAAGCCCCTTTTTCCGGCATTTTTAATCTGGGGGTAGACGGTTTAAGGGGTATGCGTGGTCCAGGACGGGGATATCAATGTAGTTAAATAAAATGATGGTTAAAAAATTTTTCCCTTTTTAATTGGGTGATGAGGTTAAGGGCAGGGGGAAAAAAGGAAGGGGAAAAAAAAAAAAAAAAAGGGGCCCAAAACAAAACCAAAAAAAAAAAACGCCCCCCCCTTTTGGGAAGAAAAAAAAAAAAAAAAAATTAAAAAAAAAAAAAAAAATTTGGTTGGGGGAAGAAAAAAAAATTTTTTGAAAAAAAAGAAAAAAAAAAAAATTAATAAAAAAAAATTTGAAAAAAAAAAAGGGTTCAAGGGGTCCCCCCAAAAAAAATTTAACTTTTTCCCCCAAAAACCCCCCCTTTTTTTGGGGCCCCCCCAAACCAAACCTTTTTCCTTAAACCCCCCACCCCCTTTCCCCCCCCGTTTTTCCCCCCCCCCCAAAGCCAAACTTTTTTTTTTCCCCTCTTTCGGGGCAAAACCCCCGGGAACAAATTTTCCTTAAAAACGGGGGAAAAAAATTTTTGGGGGGTTGAAACATTTCTTCGGGCCCATTTTTCCCGGGTTTTTTTCAAGGGGGGACCCAAAACAAGTTTTTTGGACCCAAACCCAAAAAAATTTTGGGAAAGTTTTTTTAAAAATAAAAAAAATTCCCAAAATTTTTTAGCCCTTTTGCCCCCCCTTTTTTGCACCAAAATTTTTTTTTTTAAAAAAAAAAAATTTTTTGGGGGGTCAAATTTTAATTTGGAATAAGAAATTTTTTATTCCAATTTTTTTTTATAAAAAAAAAAAAACCCAAATTTTTTTAATTTTTTTCCCTGTTGAACGGGGTAAAAAGGGTTTTTTTAAAAAAAAGGGGGTTTTTAACCCCTAACCAAAACCCCTTTTTTGTTTTTTTTTTTTTTTTTTAAAAAAACAAAAGGGGGTTTTAAATTTTTAAAATTTTTTTTTTACATTTTTAAAAAATTTTTAACTAGGGAGGGGGATCTTTTATACATTGAAATTACAAGGGCACGGGGGTTTTTAAATGATCCCGATTTTTAAAACTTTTTGGGGCCTAGTGCCGTTGCCATGTTCGTGCCATCTTTCCCACGGGTCTAAGGGGTTAAACGGCGGGATGGCCCCGGGCGGCCTTCCGTGCTTTTAGTGCTGACTGTTGGGCTGCTTTTTGTCCCCCCAGGGCTATGTTCCCCCACCAAAATTTGGGGTCAGGTGGGGTAAGGGGTTAAAGGGTTGTCTACTGCATTGATTCATCTAACCTAGTCCGGGTTTTCTTGGTTTCATTTGAATTAAAGGGGGGTGTTTACGGGCTTCTACTAGGCTGCAGTAGAAGCCGGGGTCTGTAGTATAGCAACCAGTGGGGCAGCCTATAGGAAAAGAAAAAAACCAGGTCTGTGCTATAGCGCCCCTGTGGCCGAGGAACCCCTTAAGGGGGGGGAAATTTGAAAGGTAGGACACTTTTAAAGGGAACATATATTGAAAGGGGAAATTGTTTCTGCAAAAATCTTTAACATAAAAAGCAACCCTTGTAGCGAGAAACCCCTTTTTTTGGGAAGTGGGAGTAAACCAAATTTCCACAGACCATTACCCCCTTTTAAATCAGCGGGTCTGTGTGATAGACGCCCGGGACCCCACAAAGGCACGGGGTTTATGGTTGGATGGGCTTTAGTTCCCAACTTTTAAAAATAAAAAAGCAGGAGACTTTGGGATGGCGGCGCTTTTAGCGCGCCCCGGCAAAAATTTTCATGGACACGCCCCTCTTTTCAGTATGCCCGCCCTTCAAAAAGCCCCACCCACTCCACCTAAATGCATAACGGGTTTTGGAAGGGAAAACCGGTAGATTTCCTTTGCCCGGTTTTAACCCCCCCTAAGGGTAGTTTCCCCCTTTAAAGGGAGGTTGTGCCCCCCTTTTAGCCCCAAATAGATGCCCCCCTGTACCCGATAGGTGCCCCCTTTTTTATTCCCGGGGGAGTGCCCCCCTTGTTGCCAGGTAGATGGGCCCCTCTTTGGGGAGATGTCCCCTGTTGAGGTAGTGCCCCCTTGTTGCCCGGAGATGTTCCCCCCTTTTTGCCCGGAAGGGTCCCCCCCTGTTGCCAGGGAGTGCCCTCTTGTTTGCCAGGTAGTGCCCCATTTTTTGAGGTAGGGAGGGCCCCCCTGTTCCCGGTAGTGTCCCCTTGTTGCCAGGTAAAAGTCCCCTCTGTTCCCAGGTAGTGCCCCTTTTTGAGGTAAAAGGCCCCTTGTTGCCGGGTCCCCCTTTGTTGCCGGGTAGTCCCCCTTTGTTCCCAGGTAGTCCCCCCTTTTTTCCAGGAAGGGCCCCCATATAGAAAATAAAAATAAAATAAAAACCCACTTACCCCCACGGGTTTCCCTCAGAGGGCCCGCCCCCGGAGATTCCTCGGGCGCGGGGGAAATTTGAGGGGCGCCGGCGTCCCCTCCCCTGAAACCCGCGCGCATTCCCCCTGCCCCGCTGCCCGTGTGGGCGCCACCCCCGGGCCCGGACATACAGGGGGAGGGGGAGGAGGGGAAAACGATCCCTCCTGCCTCCCCCTGCAACCCGAGACCCCGGGGGGGAAAGCGGGGGGCAGGGCCGCTTAAACCCGTGTAGGAGGGGCCCCGGCGGCCCCAAAGTAGCGCCTGGGGTTATCTGTCCCGGGGCCATTTAAAAAAACCCCCGCCCCCTGCTGGGGGGGGGGAGGAAGGGCCAACCCCCCCGGGGGGGGCGGGAGGGGGCCCCCAAAAATAGGGGGACCCCCCTGCCAAAAACGGGGAGTTGGATGTTGGGCGGGGGTGGGGGGGGAAATCTATCCCGGATGGGGATCATGCTCCTTGGTGCTGTTCAGTGATTAAAGTTGATTCACTCTGACCAGAAACATGGCCCCCAAACGGGGTGGGATGTAAAGAAGACGCTATTTTATCACCCCGGTTTAAAGTATCAGTCGGCCTTTGCCCTTGTCTCGAAACACAGCCCCAAGGTTTGATTTAAAAGTTTGAATGGTCTGATGTGATACGGGGGCCACATGTTGAAAACTGTCTGGTCTAAATTTAACTTTTTTTCCCATAGAAACCCAATTCAGAGCACCCCTTCATTTCTATAGTGCTCTGGAAAAATGGGGGGCGCTCTGTTTGGTTGCTATGGGCCAAAGGGGGGGAATTTTTTTGGGACCTAGACGTTTAAAAATGTGGCCCTTAGTTTCCTCCCCCCCTCCTTAAACATTTTTGGAGTTGTGGGGGCTTTCTTTCATCCGACCCCAGGGCTTGGGTTTAAAAAAAAGGGAAGCGTATCAGGGGGTTTTGGGACCCAAAGGACTTTCCATTTCTTTCCCTTTCGGTGATTTTTCCCATTTCCCCTTGGATATTGTGCTGAAAAACGGGAGGAAGCCCAACCCCCAACAACCCCCCTGTGGGTATCAAAGTTAAAAAATAAAGGGCCAGCGTTTAAAATTTCACCCCCACCTTTTTAAGGGTTCAATATAAGGGAAAAAACACTTTTGATTTTTTCGTAAAAGAAAAACCCAAGCACCCGCCCCCAAATTTTCCCAGCGTTTATCACAAAATTTCGTTTCTGGGTTTTAAATACATAGAAACAAAAAAAGTATATCCCAAAAAATAGGAAGTTTCTAGCGCTAGGACAAATTACTTTATTAATTAATTTAAAAGTACAAAAACTATAAAATATATTATTACAATCCTACGCTTTTTCCTTCCTTTCGGTCCCTTTTAAATCAGGGTGGGGAAGGGCCCGGACTGGGTATAAAAAGCCCCCGGCAAAAAGCCCCCCCAAAGGCAATACAATTTCGTTAAAAAATTTTTTCTTTTTTTCCCCGCCCTCGCCATTTTTAAAAAAAAAAACCCTTACCTGTAAAGTGTTTCACACAGAAATTTTTGGTGGTTTTTTTTTGGGGTTTTTTTGGGAGGCGGTTTTTGTGCAGAAAAAAAAAAAGGCGGGGCGGGGTTAATGGGGTAATTTTGCAAAAAAAATTGCATCAAAAATGCACCAAGGCCCGCTCCATGTGGAGCCCCCTAAACAAAAGCAAGAAAAAAAAAAGGGGTGAGAAAACCCCTCATCACAGAGTCAGGTGGGGGCCCCTTTACAATCAGGGAAAAAGCCCACACTGCCACTATAAACCATTAATCCAATTTCCCCCAAAACACTTCCCCAGTGTCGGGTTTCCCCAAAATTGAATAAGCATGATTCAACCCCAGAAGTAAAATTACCCGGGCAGCAGGGACTCACGGAGCGTATCTCGGGAGGGAAAGTTGTTCTTTTCCCCTTTTCTTCTCCGTGGGGCCCCAAACCCCCCTATGTTTTCCCCTGATGAGTTGTTTTTTCCCCTTTTTTCCCCGTCTGGTACAGTTTGCAATGTTTTTTCTTCCCCCAGTCAAAACTGTCCCTGAAAGGAATTTCCCAAAAAAAAAATAATAGATCCTGTCTTGCCCCAGCATTTTCCTTTTAAAACCCCAACTTTTTAAAATCCCACCCATAGAGCCCCAAAAGTAATAGTCCCCTTTGGTAAACCCAAGCCTTAAGTTTTCCCCCAAAAACAGTTATTTTTTTTTTAAAAAAATTAAAAATTTAAAAAAAGTCGATAAGTGGCATGCAAATAGGTAGCCCCCCATTAGGTAGGTTTTTAAAGCCCCACTCCTTCCTTTTTTGGGAAAGAAGTTAAAAGATCCCAAAGCAGGTAAAATATATGGGGAAATTTGAATAAAAAGAAAATACCCCCCTCTTTAAGTTTAAGATTTATTCAGCAGGTAAAAAATTTTTTTAAAAACCCCGAATTAGGAAACCCCCTCATTTGGGTCTATGGGCCCCCTTAGTGGGACAAAAAAAATTTAAAAGGCCCCCCCAGTAGGAAAGGGAGGAATTTTGCCCCCCCATTAGGTATCTAAAAATAGACCCTCTCTGTGGGTTTAGGTAGGTATATAGGGCCCCCTCAAAAGGTGGGGTTTTTTAGGGCCCCCCCACATTTAAATAGGTGTTAGGCCCCCAATTGGAGGAAAAATTTAATGGGCCCCCAGTAGTTAGGTGGGTTTAAAAATAGTTCCCTCCTTTAATTTGGTGGTAGTGGGGCCCTTCCCCCCAAAAAATTACCAGGTGATAGGCCAGCCCCCGAAACTAGCCAGGTATTGGGGCTCCCCCGGGTAATTAGCAGGTTCTGGGGTTTCCCCCCAAGAAATTATTCAGGTTGCTAGGGTGCCCCATGAATTAGTAAGTTAGTAGGGCTGCCCGTAATTACCCAGGTAGATGGGGCCCTGAAATCATTTAATTAGCTTGAAAGGTTTGGGGGTCCCCCCAATAATTAGCCAGGGGCTAGGGTCCCCGCAGTAATTACCCAGGTAGATATGTTTGCCCTCAGTAATTGCCAGGTAGCTCGGGCTCCCCCCCAGTAATTACCCAGGTGGGGCCCCAGTGTCGTAATTAGAGGGGGCCCAGAAAATTCAGCCAGTTGGGCCAGTGCGGGTTTTTAACCCAGGTAGGACAGTAATTAGCCAGGTAGGGGCCAGAAATTAACCAGGTAGTCCCAGAAATTTAAACCCAGGTGGGGCCCAATAATTGCCGGTGGGGGAATAATTAGCCAGGTAGGGTGTCCCAGTAATTAGCCGGAGGGCCAGTAATCACCCAGGTAGGGCCAGTGAGGTTTTAGCCAGGTAGGGTAGAAAATTAAAACCCGGTGGGGCTTTAATTCCCAGGGGGGCGGGTAATTAAACAGCTAGGGCAGAAATTACCCGGGTTTGGGCCCAGAAATTAAACCGGGTAGGGTCATTTAATTTAGCCAGGTAGGGCCAGTGCCAGAAATTTACCCAGGTAGGGCCAGAAAATTAGCCAGGTAGGGCCAAAAATTTAAACCGGGTTAAGGGGCCAATCCCATTTAATTAGCCAGGGGGGGCCAGTAATTCCCCAGGTAGGGCCGTAATTTCCGGGGTGTGTTGTCCCCAGAAAAAAAATTTGGGGGCCCGAAATTTAAAACCCTGTAGGGCCGTAATTGGGCCGGGTTTGGGGCCCAGAAATTTAACCCAGGTATGGCCGAAATTTCCCCCGGTAGGCCCAAAGAAATTTAAACCAGGTAGGGAGAAAATTACCAGGTGGGGCCCAGTGCCAGAAATTACCCGGTGGGCCAGTTTTTAGCCAGGTAGGTCCCAGTAATTAGGAGGTGGGGCCAGTGCCAGTAATTCCCAGGTAGGGAAAAAGTTTTTGGGGAGGTGGGGCCAGAAAATTAGCCAGGTAGGGCTAGTGCCAGTAATTAGAAATTTAGGGCAGTGCCGAAATTAGCCCGGGGGGGCCCCAATTTTTTTAATTTTTTGGGGCCCCCAGGTAGGGCTATTTCCCCATTTAATTACCCGGGTTTGGGCCAGTAATCACCCCAGGTGGGGGCCATTTTCCAGGTTTTAGCGGGGTTAGGGCCAGAAATTTACCAGGTAAGGCCAGAAAATTAGGCGGTTGGGGCGTAATTAAAAAAGGTAGGGCCAGCAATTAACCAGGTGGGGCCAGCAATTAACCGGTAGGGGCCAGTAATTGCCGGTGGGGCCCAATAATTAACCAGGTGGGAAGTCCCAGTATTTAGCCAGGTGGGGCCGTAATTAGAGGAGGGTATTTGCCATTTCCCTTGGGCCGGGGTAGGGCCGTACCCGAAATTTTATTTTTAAAAATAAATACTCCCCCTGTTGTCTTTCCTTTCTCTTCTTCTGGCCCAAAAGGGGGGCGGCGCGAGACGTAAATCACATCGCGTCCCTGCGTCACGGCCCCCGGGGGGTGAGGGCCCCGGATCAGAAGACCCTTGGCGGGTTTGGGGCCCGCGCCTAGAGGTGAAAGCGGCAGCCGTGGGTGAGGGCCCGGGTTGTGATCGTTTGAAAGGCTGGGTCTGGGGATCGCTCCCTGGGGGGTCGTGATGGAAAGGTGGGTCTGTGATCGCTGCATGGCTGGGTCTGTGCTAGGCATGCAGCCTTTGGGGCCCAAGAGGGCCTTTTGGGCCCCCTGGCAAGGGGTTTGGTCGGTATGCGCCCCGTTCGGCCCCGTAGCTGTCCCAAAAACCGGCGGGGCCCACTGGGGGCCCTCACCGGGGGGAAAACACCGCGCCCCCCGGGCGGACGCTCTGAGCCGGCGCTGCCGTCCGGACCCTGGCGGAGAATAAGAGAAACGCATAGGATTGTTATAATATATTTTTTGTAGTTTTAAATAAACTGTCACAGATTATCCATGTGTCAATGTCATGTGTGAGTAGTGTATGTATAATATATTTATATTTACTAACTTTTTTAAAATGGTTTTACTGGCAATTTAGGCCCCCTAGGGGGCGAAATTACTTGTACACTATTCCTCAATACTAATGTAATGCAGAATACTCAGCTACAGCTGGCAGGATGTAATAGCGGCAGTAAGATGGCAGGTCTGGGGGCTTTTATTAGGCCCCTTGCTGCCGTGACAACTAGTTGGTCAGGGCCATTTTTTAAATAATGCAGAAGGGTGTACCAAGATGGTGCTTCAATTACTTATTGCCTAAGACAGGACATAATAAGAGCACTAACCTGGCAACCATTGAAGCCTTCATTAGACTTCTGGCTGCCAATGCAACTGCTTGGCACACTGCAGTATTGGCGTAGGGGTACCAATCTGGGGGAGAAAAGATGTGCAGCACCGTTCCTCATTCAGAAACCATGACTGTGATCGCCGCATTGTCTAAAGGGTTGACTGGCATGGATCGGATCCGACTCTGATCCCTGCTGTTAGCAGTGGGTGCCAGGCTCAGTGAGTGAGCCCATTCCATAGCTCCTTGCATCACCTTATATCAGTGTATCTTCTATCTATCCCATATCTATCTATCTATCTATCTATCTATCTATCTATCCCATATCTATCTATCTCGTATCTATCTGTCTATCTATCTATCTATCTATCTATCTATCATATCTATCTATCTATCTATCTATCTACCTCATATCTATCTCATATCTATCTATCTATCTATCTATCTATCTATCTATCTATATCATATCTATCTATCCATCTATCACATATCTATCTATCATCTATCTATCTATCTATCTATCTATCTATATCTTTTAGGGTGCATCGCATGATCTTTGGCTGAAAGTATACACAATAATATGTTTAATATTAAAAGGTGTTCTCACCAGGCTGTTTCACAGAGCCTGCACTTTACAGCCAGGGGTGGGTGGTTCTATAGATTCAGCTTCTACAGTTTCAGGCACTCACTTTCTGTTCAGGCTGTGTGTGATTCTACAGCTCCAGGCACCGACTTTCTGTTCAGGCTGTGGATGGTTGTACAGCAGTTACTGACAATTCAGCTCTGTTATTGCTAACTGAGACTGTTAGAAGGACATAGGATTTTAACAACAGGACACAAAGCTCCAGAGCCCTAAAGGTCTAACGTTTGTCAGTAAAAAAGATAAACATGCTCCTGTGCTGCTAATAAGACACAGCAGGGAGTGACTTCACCATTTTGGCCACTGCTAGAGCAGAGAGAGATGGTAACCTACACAAGCAGGAGATAAGAACTACTCTACCTCTGAGGTAAAGGAAAATCAGAACTGTATTGTGTTTGCTAATAGTCTTTACTTTTATCTACATGTTTAAAGCTAATCAATAGCCCCTCTCCTTTTATTTTGGTGCACTTTAATCCCTTCTCAACATTTGACATAATGATCTGTCATGATGTTGGGAAGGATGTACGGAGCAAGCAGGAGCTGCCCCAGCGAGCCCCATAAAAATAAAGGGCCCATCCCCCCCAACAGTGATGCAGCTTTTTCTCCGTTCCACCCCAAAAATAATTTTTTCTTTGGTTTTTCAGTACATTATATAGTATATAAATCGGTAACATTGTGCACCCCACAAAGAATTGTTTTTTGTTTTCCCAGTACAATTTATATTATGGCCAATGGCACCATTAAAAAAGTACATCTTGCCTACAAAAAAAACAAGTCGCCATATGGCTGTGTGGATGGAGAAATAAATAGCTATTGGAAGACCGGAAGTAAAAATAACAAATATGATGTAAACGCATTATTTTCGTGACAATTTTGATTGGGTCTCAAGTTTTTGGGAGTTCGCTGCTCAGTTTAAATGGGATTAAATCCCTGCTGACTCTGGGTTTAGGAGTCCAGTGGGCAGTCTCATAAGTGACAGTTTTCCTGTATGACTGTGCATAGTGAGATAGCTGGTAATGATTAGGACCGCCCACTGGACTCCTAAGGATAGAATGAAAAGAAGTTTCAATTAAACCCTTACCAACATTGGACATATGAGTACATTCTAATACTGGTAAGGGACTTTGCAGCTAATTGAAACAAACACCCGGCGGTTACAGCACAGGAGGGCGCCGCCATCACGCACTGTTTAACCACTTAGATGCCGCAGGAAAGATGGTAGTGGTGTCTAAATCAATTAGAAACTGTGCCGCGCACCGTACCTCACTGCGATCAGGGCATCAGCGGTGAGATTGCTGTGTTCCGATCGGTGAACATGGCAGCTGGAAGCCTTGTTTTCTGTTTTACTAATTCCTGCCCCAGGCAGGAAGTGGGGAAACTGCCATATTGTACACCCTGTTATTATACAGTCCATAAATATTAAGAATAGGGGCCTCTCTATGACATCACTTAACTCCCTTAGGACGCGATTGGGATTTGTCTATTTTAATCTTAAGACGGAGCTATGCTTCTTCCTGGGTAAGACAAGAAACATTTAAGGTGGAGTTTACCTTATACCTCTGCTCATCAACAGGAAGGTCATCCTCCTCGGTAAATACAGTGGAGAAAAAATTGTTTCATAGGTTTGCTTTCTCCTCATCGCCCTCTACAATACCTCCCTCACTACTTTTGAGAGGGCCAACATTTTCTGTATTAATCTTTTTACTATTTTTATAGTTAAAAATATTCTTTAACAAAATTAGTTTTCCAGGAATATTGGTTTTAACAAAAAAAATCTTTCTGATGGAAGTGTCCCTTTAACCCTGGGAGTCTTAGGGATTTGTAAGGTTAACTTACCATTTCACGGCACTCAAGATCTAGTGAGGCTCCTGAACTTCCAGTCCATTGTCACTTCCATAGCAAGAAGTGATGACAAAAAGGAAGCTATGTCGTGTCCCAAAGACATGGAGCGCAGTGAACCAGTAAGTTTACTCTTAAAAACTCAAAAAACCACAGCTCAGGGTACGGGCTAATGTTGATTTTCTGGCCAATAAAATCACTTGAATTTAGGTTGAATTTGACATTAATATGAATTGAAAGTGTAGCACTACTCAACCTTCTCAAGTCAGGTATTCTCCAGTGACAAAAAGTGTCAACTATGTAGCTCAAAGAAGGGATGAGTTATAGATGGTAACAAAATAAGGCTATGGTCACACTTGTATCAGGTATCTGTCTGGAACCTCTGAGAGTTCCTTTAGACTTGACAGAAGGAATAGCTCAACATGCAGCACTTTTCTTTTTATCAAAATGGCCACCAAACCAGAATCTTGAAGGATCAAAAGTTAGTGGGATCTTCATGGACCTCAAGTGCATGGGTAACATCAGGGGTACCACTGGCACCTGTTGTATCACACATCTCTTTAATGGAGACTGCAGATCAGAACACTATTATATGTAGACCATTTAATATTTATAGTTCCAGATCAGACCATTAGACTCCAGACCAGTTTCCAGTGATTCTAGAGCAGTCTAACGTTTTATTTTTCTCCCACGTAATGGACACACCCTAAAACACATGGGTCAAACTCGGGACTCATGGGCCAAGTCTGGCCCATCACATTATTTTACTGCTCACATGAGCTTAGATACAGTGATTCGGGATTTACCAGGTCAAGGTGCAGAAGTACTGACTCTCTACTTTCCCTCGAGAAAACAGCCAGCGCTTGGCAGAGGTAGAGGTGCCAGTACAGGTAGTGGGTGCCATCTTGGATTTGGAACTCCAGCATTCACCTCCTTACCACTCTGTTCAGCAACTCACAGGTGGCGGCACAGCTCTGACAGCCTTACCCAGGCACCGTAGCCATCCTTTGTGGTCCTCCAATGGCCCTTTGAGGGCAACAGTAATGCTAATGTGGCCCTAATAGAAAAATTAGTCTTACACCCCTGCCCTAGACTATGTATACTGCAATCTAAGAACCACTAAAATAAACACCACAATTTAGTTGGGGAACTCTATTAAAAATTTTTATAACTTTTTAGTTACACCTCTGTCCTAGGCTTTTAAAAAAGTCCCAATAGTTTAAGAAAAGGGGGGATAAAACCATTTTCTGTTTTGTTTCGGGAAAATACCAGGAAATTAGTTTATAATTATTTGTTGAGGATTTAAATCGACAAAGTTGAAAGGGCCCCGGTTTTTAAACTTGATGGGAAATTTTTTCCGATAAACCGCGTTTAATTTTTGGGTGAAACCCTGGCATAATCTATTAATCTTGCCATAAATTTAAGGGAGCTACGGGCTCCGTAACGCGTGGGCCCTTGTTGGGTTTTAACATGTATTTTTTGGGAAATTTCTTTTAATGTTTTTTTTAAACAATAAAGCCCCAAGCAACTTTTAACAAAGTTTGGGGGTTTTAAACGCTGGATACTTCTTTTTCGTATAATTTTAAAATTATCGGTTTTTTTCCCGGCGTTTTCCGGGTCTTTTTAGGCGGTCAGCAAATAAGCTTAGAAAAAAATAGAGCAGGGTGAGCGAGGGTCATGACTGTGATTTTGTAGGGTTTGTGATTGGCTGGAAAAATCACTTTGACCTCTTTTTTAACTTTAAAAACGGCCGTTTTTTTCCATCAGGGGTGTGTCTGTGTGTCATAAGAAGGCAGGACTTCTTTCAGCTTTCTCCTGGAATACAGCTAAAGCGAAACAGTTTTCTTTGTTCACAGAGAAAACCAAAGCTTTTACCCGGGTAAAACATTAGAACAAAGGGAAAAATTAGAGAAATATCAGTTTTTTTTTTGGGTTAGGCTGAGAGTTTTAAAGAAGTATCTACGCTGTACGCCGCAGGGGGGGGGGGGGGGGGGGGGTTTGGGGGCCGAACCGGGCCAGACGGTGGTGGGTTTTGAAAGGGGGTTTTGTTATTGTGTAGTCCAGACTTTTTGTTTTTAAAATCTGCATTGAAATGGTTTTTTATAAACCAGTTTTTTTGGCCATTTTTTGGTGAAAATTAGTACCTTTTTTTTTGGGAAAAAGGCCTGTATTTAATATTGGGAAACAGAACATTTCTAGAAAACTGCGGGTTTGTATTTGATAGGTGAAAAAAAAACCCCGCACCTTTTATTTTCCGAAACCAAAAATTTTAAATTTTTTTTTTTTTTTTCACTTTTTGTTCAGGTTTTTGTTAAAAGACCCATTTTGAAATTACAATGGGGATACAAAACCCTTTTCCTAGTCACCCAAGTGTATTTAAATGGTGAAAAAACCCCCTTTTATTACCCCGAAACCAATTAAATTGGGGTTTTTTTTTTTCCATTTGGCGCGGGCCCAAATTTTTGTTGAAAAAACCCAAATTCTTGAAAACTTATATTCCCATCAAAATTTTTGCTAGAAAATTGCTGTTGTTTTCATAGGTAAAAAACCCAAACCAAATTATTATCAGTAAAAATTTTTAATTTAAACGTTTTTTTTCATTTTGGGGCGCAGCCCATTTTTTGTTCAAAGACCCCCCTTTGTATTTACAATAGGAAAACAGAATTTTTTCCTAGTCACCCCAAGGTGTATTTTTTGGTGCAAAAAACCCCCTTTTTTAATTAAACCTACACTTTAAATGGGGTTTTTTCAACACTTTGGGCGCAGGGGCCATTTTTTTTTAAAGACCCATCTTGGTACTTTTTTTTAAACCCATACAGAAATTTTTGTAATTGCTTTTTGTATTTCTTTGGGTTTTCCAAAAACCCAAACCTTTTATTACCCAGTACAAAAATTTTTAATTACGTTTTTTTTTCACTTTGTCGCAGCCCGTTTTTTTCCCAAAGCCCCAAATTTCAAATTACAAAGGTTTTCGAACTTTTTGCACCTAAGGTGTTTTTCTTTAGGTGAAAAAAACCCAACCCTTTTTCTTATTTTTTAAAACAAAATTTAAAATTAGGTTTTTTCACTTTGGCCAGGCCTTTTTTGGTTGAAAGACCCATTTTGAAACTTATATTACCATACAGAAATTTGTAGAAATTTGGCGGGTTGAAAATTTCATAGGTTTTCCAAAAAACCCCCTTTATTTTTAAACAGAAACCACAATTTAATTACGTTTTTTTTTACTTTGGCGAAAGGCCCATTTTGTTAAAAGGGACCCACTTTGTACTTAAAATAGGTTTACAAAAAATTTTTTCTGGGTCCCCCTAAGGTGTATTTCATAGGTGAAAAAACCCACCTTTTTTTAATCCGTCCCAAAATTTTAAAATTGGGTTTTTTTCCTTTGGCGGGGCCCCATTTTTTTTTGAAAGATCCACTTGTACTTAATTACCTACAGAAATTTGCCTAGAAATTGCTGTTGTTTTTCCCATAGGTGCAAAAACCACCCTTTTTTTATCCGTATAAAATTTCAAATAGGTTTTTTTTTTTTTTAACTTTGGTGGGGCCCCCCAGTTTTTTCTTTTAGAGCCCCCCTTGAAATTAAAATTTTGGTACAAAAATTTTTGAAATTTTACTTTTGGGGTGTAATTAAAGGGTTTGAAAAAAAACCACCGTTTTTTATCTGTATAATTTTTTAATTTAGTTTAAATTCACTGTGGTGGGGCTTTTTGTTTTTTTTCAAAAAAGCCCCCTTTGTACAAAATTTTCTGATAGAAAAAAAATTTTTTAGAAAACTGTTTTTTGTTTTGTCATTGCTAAAAAAAACGCAATTTTTTCATCCTTGTAACTTCTGAATATTTTTTACTGCCTGGGGGAAATTCCTAAAGGGGGGCGCAGATAGCGAAACTTGTATGATAGTTTGTTAAAAATTATAAATTTCCCTCGCCCCCGGGCATTTTTGTAAACCCCCGGGGGCCTGAAGGAAAAAACACTTTTTGATTTTGTCTTAAAAGGTTTTTCCCACCGACCCCATTTAAACCGGTTTATTCGCTAAAAAAATTTTCTTTTTCCAAACCCTAGTTCCCTGTAGGAAATTAGGGGATTTAAGAATAGCTTTTGTTTTGCCGTTTTTTAAAAAGGGAAAACCTTTTAAAAAAACTTTTCTAAAAACTTTTTTAAAATTTTTATTTTTTTGAACTTGGAGGAAATGCAGGGGGTTTAAGCGAGCAAAGAGGGGGGGTAGGACTTGGGGGTAAGAGGTCACTGAAAGGTCCCCCTTTCCCATTTCCCTAGCGACAACCGCAAGCCAGTCCCAATCATGGGTTTTTGGCAGGACCGTCGGGCCCTTTCTCCCCTGGGTCGGGGCCCCTGGGGAAATCTCATAAGAACAGCTTTCGTAATCTTTTTCTTCATGGTTTAATGCAACCTGCATCCAGCAGCCCTTCCCTTTCCTATCCTCCCAGCCCACGGCCAAAAATTGTCATAATCAGCATCGTCAGCATCCGCCCAAATAAAAGCGAAGGCAGCACAAATGCCCAATTTTGGTACCCACCATTTGTGGATAATCCTTTTTCTGAAAAACCTTTTGTGCCCAAAATGCGGTTGGGGGTCAGAAGGCATTTAAAAGTTTAAAAAGGGCCCAAAGGGGTTTGGGTTTTTGTCTGCTCTGAAAAACCCATTTAAACTGATCCCCTCAGAGGAGGGGGAAGGAAGCCGGTAAAATGGGCAAAAATCCAGGGGGTTTCCGGCAACGCCTTGCGTCCCCTTTTGCTTTTTACCCCCCGGGCCTCCTGGATGCAAAATTTGTAAAGGGCCCCCCCGAAGTCCCCTGTGTTAAATGAGGATGTTTAACGACTTTAAACGGACCAACATGGTTTTTTTCCAGCGAATTTGCTTTCGAGGCTTCAATCACTGGATGAGTAGGAAGACGATGGGGAAAGTGTCAGTACGGGCCCCCCGCCTCAAAAAGGGTTGGGGCGGGGGCCAAAGAATTTCCCGCTTGATGTTTCCGCCAGCCACATCCCCGGAAAACCCCAAACCGCTCCTCGTTTAAACGCCTTTCGAAAAGGTCCAGGCCTCTCAAGCCGGGGCCCTTTTTTCCCGACCCAAAGCCTCTGATTCCCCCAAAGCGATTTTATATGCCGCCTTTGCAGTAAACGAAACCCAGTAGAGGCAAGAATCTTAGGTGTTTTAACCCCCACCCAACATGCCCTAGTAAACTTTCCCGCAAGGGTATGAGTTGAAATGGGGGCAACACTTGCCCAAAAAAAGGCCAACGATCCCGGGGGGTTTTCCCCCCAACCACTTTCAACCCTCTTTCCTCCGCCTCCTCCTCCCCCGCCCCCACCAAGCTTTCCCCTCAGTTGGCAATGTCTTTTAGCCCATGATCGGGGATAAAGGCCTCCCCCTTCAGCCTCCCCCGGGTCCCCCCGATTCCCCCAGCACCACCAAGCCCCAAATCCAAACCTTTTTTCTACTTCCACTATTTTGAAAACCTGCCCCCGGGTTACAGGGGCCAGTTTAGCAGCCGCTTTTCTGTTTTTCAGGTTTGGGGGGCAGAAGAAAAAATTTTAAAACCCCCAAAAAACCATCCCAAACCCCAAAAGCCGGGAATGTGGGCATTCCCAAGGTTTTTGGGCCCTTTGGGAAATGTGGTTTTTCCCGTCTGGTGGACACAGATGGTTTCCCCGCCCCACGTCATGGCCCTTGCCTGCCCCCAAACCAAAATTGCCGACCCATTTGATTTCTTTGCCAAAATGCCCCCCTTGCCCGGGCCCAAACCACTTGTCATCAAAAATTTTCCAAGGGTTTGTTGCATTGTTTTCTGAAAAGCCCCATTGCCACCGCACAGGGGACCAGTAACCCGGGCCCCGAGGCCCCTATTTTCTCTTTTGACAGCTCATTTGTTTTGTGGATGGAACAAAGGTTAAGACGTGGGGATTCCTTTTTTGCCCTCTTTTTAATGTTTTAAAATCGTTTAATCCCTCCTTTTTCTTTTTAAAATTTCACGTAAAAGCTGCCTGAAAAAAACCATACATTTTTTTAATTTTTACAAATGGGTTTTGCATAATTAATTTGCTTTTAAAGGAAAAAAGGTTTTTAAAAATGTTATTTGTAAAAAATTTTCTATACCACACACAAGAGGGGGTCGGGTTGTTCAGACCCCACCTAGATAGGCCAAGCTGGCTGCCCATCAAAAGATGTTTTTCCCTTTCTCTAACAAAGAAAAAGGAGGGCCCTTTTTAAAATTTGTAGTTTAAGAAGAGCCAATCAAGAGGGTTTTTGTTGTTTAAAAGGGAATTTTGTACACCCCCGACCTGATAAAACCTTGAGTGTGTGTAATAAAACTTAGAAGAACTCTTTGTCTGAGAAAGTGTCAGGCTGTGATTTCTCTATCTGGCACGTGCCAACTAAAATACTGATTTGGTCCCCCAATGGAAAGTAGAGCCCTTTTTTGGTTTCATCTAAAACACTTTGGGGCCCCTGTTGAGGAAACAGGATATATAAAATCAAGGAAACGATTTCAAAGGGTAAGATTTGATTAACTGCCGACACAGAAGGGGACGGCCGGGTCCCCCAAAAACAAGTACAGGAAGAGTTTTTAAAAATTTTCTTAATCTGGAAATTTTTTTTTCCCTTTTTTGGTGTTTTCATCTGGGGTTCCCCGATATTCTTGGGTTTTACCTGACAGGGATAATTGGGGGGGGGTTAAAATCACTGCCCTTTAAATTTCGAAACCCGTTTATAGTGCTTTCCAGTGGGGGTTTTTTTTGTTTTTTGTGTAAATTTAGTATTGTGGGATATGCCCGATTTCTTTCTGGGGCTCCCACGATTGTAGGGTTCCCCTGAGCCCCATTTCTCTCTAGGGGTGGGTTTGGGGTCAGTGAGTAGTCTACTTGGTGAAGATTTGGCAAATTTTAGGGTTTTCGAAACCCCCAAACGTGGTTTTAGGTAATTAATGTTCCTTCTGGCTTTGGAGTTGTTGAGGTGCCCCTTTTTGGGGAAGGGGAAGGGAAAAGAAACCCCTTTTGCGCTATTCGTTTTGTGTCTTTTTTTGTGTGTGGATTAATTGTTTTGGGGTGTGCTAACTAAGGGCAAAATTTTTTAGGACCGGTGTCTGAACATAAACTTCTCGAAAGAGAAGAGGGGGGGGAAAAAGGGAAAAAGGGTGGGAGTCCCCCAAATTTGAAACTCGCACCCCTATCAAATTATTTTTAACTGTATTTTGTCTTGCCCCCCAAGGTTTAAATTTAAATTAAATTGTATAAAGATAAATAGGAAAAGGGGGCCCTTTTGCTGTATTTTTAGTTTTTTTGTGAAAAATTTCCACCTACTGGCCCTTTTTAGGGGGGTTTAAAGGAAATTTTTGCTTTAGTTATACTTTGGATTAGTGCACAAGCCATCTGCTGGGTTTTTTGACGGGAACCAAAAAAATGTTAGATCTTTAGTCTCATTGTTTTATAGGAAGAATCAGAGAGGATCAGAGATGTTAAAATAAGTGAAGGATTTATGAAA